>UELV01082818.1:5406-26374 GCA_900490015.1 Megastigmus stigmatizans | reverse complement strand
ATATATATATATATATATGTATATATGAGCGATGAGCCTCTGCTTTCTCCTTCTCTCCACCTCGACCTGGTGTAATCGCAGCCAGTAATCAATATTCCGAAAAGAGCCGCGCCTTGGCGAAGCAAAATTTTCGCCTCTCCAATATCTGGCCCTGTAGGACCGCATCGCCCTTTGATATCTCTGCACACGTGCTCTCTATACATGTATAATGTACGCGTATATTCACACCGAAAGGCTTTTTGAAGCTCACACCCGACGCAAAAGAATGACCTTAGGTCGCGTCAAATCTTGCCAAAGCGCCCACACACACACACATACACGCACACTCATATAGACACACACGTGTGGAACTAGAGCCGGAGCTTTCCGTGGCAGGGTGATTGGTAGCGGCCGTTAGTTTAATCATCGCGCATTAGCCGTGCAGAGCGTAGCAGCAGAGAGAGAGAGAGAGGCACTGTGTGTTTGCCTCCCCCTCCCCCACCTCCCGCGAACGCCCTGCCCAATTTTGCTCCTAGATGATAGCTCTTGCTCCTCGTGCACTTTCACCCTCGAATTCCGCAGCGGCTTGTCGCTTCTCCGTCCCCTACACGTATATGTATATATAAAACATAGTCTGCAGTCGTTCGTTTGCTTTCATTTCTGCGCTAGCACCTGTCCTTTTTTCCCAACTTCCGTTCCATTCATTCGTTCATTTATTCCACTTCTCTCTCTCTATGTGTGTGTGTATGTGACCGTCTATATATGAGCATTCGCGCATATACGCGCGCTAGAGTTCGGACGCTCGCGTGCGAACCCGTTTGTCACACGGCGAGTCGTGAGCTTTCCCCGCGCTCGTGCACCAACGACAGTTCCCGCTTTTCGCTTTTGCGTTATGGTTTCTATGTATAACCGAGCGGGCGGCTAAAAATCGAAGTATGCAGGCATGCACGTGTATAGTTGTGTGCGGCGCATGTGGAAGAATGCGTGCGCGCGAGAGAGCATCCGTCGAGTCTGTGGATTCAGCGGCTATTCATGCTGCGTGCTGCAAAAGCGTGAATTATGAGTTTTCGGTGTGGTTATAGTAGGGAATAGGGTATAGGAGAGAGATGCCGCCCCCTCCCCCCCACCTCACGCGGATATGCGCGACTCGTTGTTCGACCAGCCATGTCAAGGATGTACAATAACTGGCCGCGAATGATGGTCTGTATATACCGGTGGAAAGGAGAGAGGAAGAGAGAGAGAGAGAGAGAGAGAGAGAACGACTGAAAATGATGCTCCAACAGAAATTACCTCTAGTCCAATTTACAATTACCCTGTGTCTAAAATGAGTAACAAATATATATTTATTTCAGTCAATTTTATTGTAATTTATTGTGATGCTACTTGTAAAACTTGGAGGTAAAATTATGGAGGGAATACAATTACTTATACCCTACTCTTATGCGTATAATAGTGGAATGTTATTGAATCGGCGATATAAAATACTACTTTATATGTAATTCTTAATAGCAGGTGTTTTTCATTCTTTCGATAAGAATAATAAATAATCAACGACAAAAGTAAGTTAATTTCAAATATTAATTGGATTTTTAAATGGCATTACTTTTATACCAATCATTATAGTTAAATAATTGTATCTAAATTTTAAACGCTCTCAACTTTTGTGCAGATAAAGCTTTTAATTTCAAGAACTTTCCAAATGGAAGGTCACATTCTCCATTTTCATTTAACTTATTGAAAAATTTCATATATTTGACTAACTGGAACTGCACTTGATTTCTAAGTTCTGGAAAAACCATTCTCAAACTTTTGGAGAAATCGGATTTCGAATCTCTTGGAAGCTTGCACATTCAGTCAACTTATTAAACAATTCGAATTAGTTGTACCCTGTCATTTATATTATTCAAACCTATCATTTCATGGTTCAATATCGATTCGCCCGATAATACAAGGTTTCATCGTTAATCTATAATTTATCATTTCATCTCTATTTCGATCATTCGATATAGTGGCGTAACTGAAGGTTTTTCAGTATGACAATTTGACAAAGGGCGTTTGGCATTACTATATAACTCATATTTTATCCAAGACCGCGTGTAAACCTTTTCTAGTGATTTGCGGCTAGACTTCATTCTAGCTCCTTATGTACATCAAGTCGATCTATCGAAAAAAAAAATCATTCGTTATAATTACAAATACTTGGAATACTATAAATTATTAGAAAATCTTTAACTCCAATCAATGCGAAATAAATTAATATAAATTCTATTTTATAAAAAATAATCCTTTTAATTTTTTATCCAATTATTAGCTGTGGAGTTATTTTGCTCAAAGCGACTAGTTTTTTATCTATATAATTTTAAAGCAAATAAAATGTTATATTAATTATTCAGTAAGAGAATTTCTAATCGCTAATGATGAAATGAAATGAAATATTACTAGTCAATAAATCTTCACCGCTAGTGGTACAAATTACAAAGCGATAAGACGAAGTATTAACCTTGGAACTGTCAAGCATCTCAATCACAAATCGATCTTTAAATCCAAAAACAAACCATCATTATTTTTATCCTTTATTGCTCACGAAAACAGATAAATATATTTTTCAGCTCTCTCTCTCTCTCTCTCTCTCTCTCTCTCTCTCTCTCTCTCTCTCCTTTCCCCATACATAGCATATAACTCTGGCAGTATAGAAAAAAAGCTGCATTAACCTCGGGCTTTCAAGCTTACAAAGTCGAGGCGACAGGCTTCTTGAGAGGACGAGGAGAGCTTCCTTGCCAGGGATTACAAGCCTATAGCGGCGCAGAGGAGCGAGAGGAGCTGGAGGCAGGATAAGGGTGGGGACTTGAGCAAGTAGATGGCGCGCTAGAGAGAGAGAGAGAGAGAGAGAGAGACGGGAAGAGGGGGGGGGATGGCGGTGAAAGATGAGGAGGTGGCGGTAAAGGAGGAGGAAAACGAAGAATAAGAAAAAGAAGAAGAAAAGGTAGCAGCAGCAGCAGCAGGACGACGGAGAGGAGGAAACGCGGAAGGGGGAAACGAGCGTCATCTGCTGGTTCTCAATCCTCTCTCGGAGCAGTGCTACTGCCGCTGCTGCTGCTGCTGCTGCTGCTGTGCGTTATATAAGCAAGCAAGAAAAATGTTTCTCCTGGATTTCGGCCACTGCCGATGCGCTACAGGCTCGCTTATATGTGTGGCGTATAATGCTGTATACATATTTACAGATTACGGCCAGGAGAGCAGTTTTTAAAAGGAGAGAAGGATCGTGTGTACGTGTGTGTGTGCGCGGAGCTGCTGCTCTTCCCATGTGCCGTCAATTTCTTCTCTCTTTTTCTTTGCTTCTCTCTTAAAATCGAGGACACAAAAATCCCGGTAATCAGACACCGACGACGCGAGGCAGCTTCTATAGCGATTAATTATTCCCCTCTTTGCCCCTTCTATCCCCGTGTCTTCCTCTCCAGCTCTCCCAAGTCCCACTGGATTCTAAAGGAAGGAAAATAAATCCTAAAGAAGCAGCGAGATAAAGAAAAGAGAAAATATCCCGAGAGTGGGTAGGGCTTGTCCTCACCTTTAAAGAGCTTTGCAATATATTTGTGAACGTTACAAATGTTGCGTTAACTTTTGTATACGGCTACCGGTGGTAGGTGTACACCTTGCGCTCTTTCCCTCCGCCCCACCAACTCACTAAACTGCAATATTTTATGCGACCTGATGGAAGCTGGACATGTGCATTATTATTTTTAATCATAAATTTCGCGCGGCCGCGCAGTCCAACACAGAAAAAAGGTGCACGCGCGGAAAAGATTGCGTAGTGAAGATATATTGGGAGGCGCTGCAACCACGTTAATATTAGAGAATCATGAAAAATACGCATTTTGATTAATTACCTAGATAAAATTAGCAGAAAATTAATGATTGGGAATTAGTTGGAACGTTAATTGACCTGACCACTATTAAAAAGTGGTGTTAAAACGTGTTATTATCATTAGTTCGTTATCTAGGACTTTGAGTACGTTAGCATTCAATATACCAAGACTCCTTTGTCTCATTAAAAACTTATTTTTTTATAATTTTCATTTTAAAAAAAAATCCTTTCAATGATAATAATAAATATTGATAGTAGTAAAAATTTCAAACCCCAAAATTACTGTTTCTTGAACTAGAATAAATTGTAATGTAAAATTATAGTCTACTTATATTCAATTAATAACTGACTTTTTTACTAAGTCTTTTAATGATTAAGATTTGTATTTTCCGTGAATTAACTTTACTAAATAATTATTCATTAAATGTAACATTACAAAATCATCAAATTAGTTTACAGAAAAATGAAAACAAAGTATAATCCTAATATGTTCTGTTCAGACAAAAACATCGTTAATGAGTGAAATTGCTAAAAACCTTTACATGTTCTAGGCTAACCAGTCTAGCGCTTCCTAAAGATAATTTTCTCCCTCAGCCGAAGCGAACAACTAGCAACGTACAGCCAATGCGTTTTCATTTTATATCTCCAGTTGCCGATGATCTCTGGACTATATCTAAGGGTCCGCGTGCTATCATAACCTCTACACTCGTTCCTCGAGGAACATTAGCACACACAGCGGCGCGCACTCGAAAGAACAGAAGCTATACTTCCACAGCGAGAGAAACGAGAACGATGCTGCCGCGCGCGCGGAGAAAAAGAGCGCGAGGATGAGTGGAGCAAGCAACGCTGCGCGCAGAGCGTCCCAGACACGCTCTTCGTGCACAAAAGGGTGATAAATCGACAACATTAATTCGCATTTTACCTTTGTTTGCGTTATACGGAATACAATATTAAATGGAATGGCCGTACAATAGATAATGCCGGGGCGCCATTATTTATGCGACCCGCCACTCTCGCGGGAGCGAGAAAGAGAGACAGAGGGAGCGAGCATAACGCGGTACGGCAGCGGCGGCGGATGCTGCGACCCGCGGCTCGTTCTGATATCTACATGTTAGAAGGTAGATGCTCATGGGCTCGTCCGAAAAGCGGGTTACACAGTCTGCATTTACTCGCTGAGCAGGTACATTTTGTGGACATTACGTACTCGATTTCATGTGAATTCGCCCCATGCGTTCTTGAAATGACGGGCATGTAGTATAGATGTAATATAAGTCAGATATACGGCCACGTATAAGACAATTAAATTAAATTACTGCGTCTATTTGAATTTATTGGACGATCATGTAATGCAAAATAGGATACAGCATATTACAAAACTTTCCTTTCTTAAACTGTACATATCCAGGTCATGAAACGGTCACAGATGATAGAATTTTGACTCAACAAAATATACTTTGTAATGAAAATATCAATTCTAATATTAAAGGTAAAAAAATAAAGAGATTTATTGTACGTTGTGCAGTGAAAAATGATACCTGCACTATCGTTCATCTTTCTTGATCTTTGTGTTTAAAAAAAAAAGAAAAGAATCTAAAGTATAAAATGAAAGAAACACAGATTTTTATTTTTTGAAAAAAAAATCCGCTACATGGATGAAAGCACGCAGCTTCCGCACGCGAGAAAAGCAGCGCCTCGGCTCACGCACACGAATGAGAAATGAAGTTAGTATAGATTTTCCAGGAAGCAGGAGAGAAAAACTTTTGCAGCTATACAATGTAGTCTGTCGGTGAGCGTATACGCACATATACATGAGCCCAACGAGGTGCATCGCATGTGTGCGAAGAAGACAGAATGCACCATAGTTAAGAGAAGAGAGAGAGAGAGAGAAAGAGGTAGAGAGGTAGAGAAGTAGAGAGAGAGAGTTAGAGAGAGAATGGGATCAGTCGCGAGCTGCGAGCGGTGCAGATGGTGTTGGCAGCCAGGGTGACGCATGGATTCGATTCCTGGGAGCTCGTGATTCCGCTCGGTTAGCCCCGTGTCACTCCCAGCAAACCCCATTACCCGCCCCCTCCCTCCTCCACATTGTACACTGCATTGCCGCTCACCGTCGACGCCGCTGCCGACGCCGTCGCCATAGACCCCCACGCAAACGCCGCGGAATTCGCTCCTGCAGGAAACGATCTGCTCTATATATATATATACTACTTGTCCCATGGCTTTATGTAAGGTGTATGTCTGTGTGTATGTTTAAATGAATTCTTTGTTTCGTTTGACGAGAATTCAAGTTTTTATAGCTTGCTAAATATTCGGCATCAATTAGATTATATTATTAGGTTTCAAAAGGTAAAACTGGGTTTGTTAAAAGAAAAAATATTTGAAATAGATTAAAATGATAATGGTCTTATAATTCGTAGTGTTGGAAGGAGCCTTCGATTCCAATATTGGATTTTACTCTATATTGAATTGCGCTAAGAGACTGTGGAATACTCTTCCGTCTCGCATCACATCTTCAGATTCCTTACAAGTATTTAAGTACTTATTCTTCTGTAAGAAACGTTATGAATTATTAATTTTGTTAATATAGTGCTATCTAATTTGTATATTCATTATTTTGTATTTAGTTTAAAATTTATATTGTGTTGTATATACCATTTGTATTTTAAGGTCCATAGCCGTTTAATAGTGAAATAAATAAATAAATAATTCAATTTGATAATTTCCATTAAAATATTGTGTATAAATATAATTAGATGATTTTTTGTATTGTCTTTCAAAATTATATAGTTTAATATTTCATTATAGAAAGAAATTTTGTTTATTCTATCTATTGCATAAAACATTCCGTAAAGAGCGAATAATTGTTTTTCATCATTTTCTGAATAGTGATGAGCTAAAATTGATGAATAGGTCGAGTCAACGGTATATTGATAGAATTCAATCACAGTTATTTCAATTATTGCATTCACAGTTCTTGCCTCGTTAGATGTCCGCGTTTGAAGCAATAGTAAAAATGACAATTATCAATCTATTCTTTCATGCATAAGAATATGCTATAAAACCGTTATGAAGAAAAAAATACGGCTTTGCAAATCGCAGTAAACTGCGATCTCACCTAACGGTGCTGTTGTATGTATATATATATATATATATATATATAGGCGGCATTGGCCGGACAGGCAGATAAACTCAACTCTATCGATTATAGCATCTCGCCTTCTGTAGCCCTTCCCCTCTCAGTGTACCAATACCCGTCCTCTCTTCGCGCTCGCACCTCCCCACAAGCAGCCGCATCCATTAGCCACTACGTTGCACAAGTAATTTAATTTGTTGCAGGATTCGTGGAATGTTAATGAAAACAACCGATAGGAAACTCATGCAAGCCATCCTGAGGGTGCGCGTCGATCCCTCCACCGATCGGTCTATGCTATACTACTACTACGCTCGAAATTAATTATGTCAATTTTTTTTGCTCCTTGTATTGTATAAAAGTTTAAAAAGTACAAAGAGAGAAAAGAATATCTCGATTCAAGTTCAGTTTGTTTTTTAAATTGTCAACTTCGGATTGAGAAAATTATTGAAAATCTTCAGTATCGGATTATTAGTAACTTCTAGCTTACATGCTTCATGGATTACACTTTTATTTTTTTAAATGTAAAATTTTTTTATTATTGGATCTCTATTTTTAATAAGCTGTACTAGTAACGACCTATTTAAGTATACTTGAAGAAGTATGTTCTGGTTAAATTAGCTTTAACTTATTCGTTATTTATAAAAACCATCACTAAAATGAGTCATGAAAGAATGTGGATCGAGAATAACATCAGAATGTATGTTAATAAGCTCCATTATAACATTAAATTTTATTACTCAATTGCGATTATTTTTTGTGAAATAATTAATTCTTAAAATTTTAATACAATAATACATATATTTAAATATATACATATATTTGAGTAAAATATTTTTATCTGTATGAATTAAATTTCATAACACACAATCGACATATTCTTCAGCGAATTATGATTTTATTAAAGAGAAATTGTACCCAAAGAGAGAGTATATACTGAAACATCGTGTCGTTCCACACTCACAAACTTAATTTTTATGGTCGAATAAATTGTTTATTAATGTCTATTAACAAAAATGCTACCTGAAATTCGGTGGAATAAACTTGCCTACAATATACATCAATATAATTAATTTTATATTTAAATCTTATAAAATAATCTATCCAATTTTGCAAAAAAACCATTAGTACATTCCTCATTAGTTGACAAAATTAAATCCACAGTGTCCAGCTTGACAGGTAAAAGGGAAATAGAGAGAGAGAGAAAGAAAGCAGAGTCCACAGAATACAAGAACATTGCCGCGGTACTGACAGATAAAAAAAATCATCCATTGTTCGACTGCAACGATCCCGTCGAAATTTCATCGTATCGAACCTGCCACATCCACACCGCTATAACTGCACTTGATAGATGCCTCCCGTTCATCACGATAAGACATCAAAGAACGGAGCAGGGCAAAGAAGAGAGCAGGGCAAGGACTTTGCGCATATAACGCAGTTCTCGTACTATCGTAGTCCGCTATAGCAAAGCGTCGATGAGCGTACCCGTAAATTCGATATCGGAACAGGGGATGGTCCAGTGAGATACGGATTCTGAGTGAGTGAGAGAGAGAGAGAGAGAGAGGGAGAGACAGGAAAATTCGGTTGTGGGTGGTAGGGCTTGCAAGAGTGAGTATAGATATACATGTAGACAGAGAAAGAGATGTGGAGAGAGAGAGAGAGAGAGAGAGAGAGAGAGAGAGAGAGAGCGAACAGCAACGTCGGGTAATGGAATCCCTTCTTGCTCGAGGAACGCAATCACGCTGATGTTTCGGAAACATCAAGGCTGCCACGAGGGATTTCCACGCGCTCATGGCCAGATCAGACTCGCGTGCTATTGCTGCTTCAGAATCCCTCATGCCCAACACACTCTATTCCTCTCTCTTTCGCCCTCTCTCTCTCTCTCTCTCTCTCTTTCTCTCGCTCTCTCTTACTGTTTCTCTGTCTCTCCCCAGCCGATATTATTATACGTCAAGACCCCCCTTCGACTACTGATTCCATTTCGACCACTGCGTTTCAATTTGAGTTTTTTTTTTACTGTTTTCTCTCCCTTTTTCGAGTTAAGCCTTATCTCTCAGAATTATCGAGCCTTTCGTTCGATTAAATAAAATAACAGACTTTGAATTTGATCTAGAATCGTTAAAAGTGTAACATAGAGTTGTTAAGATGAAGCTCAATTTTTTAAAGTGGCATAAGAATTACATTGATTCACGAGACCATTCACGTGCAGTTATTAAGGATATCAATCTATTTTCCATGTACATTCAATTCGATACTCGGTCCACGGAGCTTCAAAAAGATGCTTCCCTTAAGGTAAGAAAAGTTCTCGACTATATTCCTCCTTGCGCTTCGCTTCACTTAGCCTCAGGAATCTCGAGCTGCAGCTGCAGCAGCAGCAGCACCACGAACCTTACTTCATTCGCCTATTTCGCAGTGCTTTAAAGTCTGTTACTCAGGAGAGAACTAGTACATCGAGCTGGAAAGACAGTGGAAGGCGAACCATCGCAAAAGTAAAGTACCTTATTTTCCAGTAGAGTGAAAAAGTAGATGCCGCTGAAAAGCTTGGCGGCGACCTCGCTCTCTTGCACAGCGACGTAAATCGACGTCTGAATTCGTTATACCCCAGTCCCTCCACCCCCAAGCGAAAGTTCGGTAAACGATAGCGGCTTCCTCTCTTTTGTCTGCATGGAAATAATTTTCGCTTCTCTTTTCTCCCGATCTGCAATAGCCCTCTGTACCTCCGCGTGCAGCAGCTATCTCTGGCAGCATTGCATTGCCGACGTATCACTCCATGTAGCCACCTTGGGATTTGCAAGTATATCGTATGTGAGTTTGCTTTTTCTTCGCATCTCTATCTCACACATACGCACCGGCATCGCAGGTGGATATATATAGCAAACGGCGAACCGCGCGGATAAACGGCGCGGATAAATGGAAGTTATGAATTTCTTTTTAAAAAATCTCCACTGATTCCTCTCGCCACCGCAGAAGAAGTTGAGAAGAGAGCACTCGAGACGAGGGATCAAAGGTGGCCGCGGTGGAAGGCTGGCTCCGCGGATCAAAGGCCTTAAGAGTGTCGCCATGAAAGCAAGGTCGAAAGAAAGTCGAAGAAGAAAAAAGTGAACAGAGAGAGGGAGGTTCACGTGCTTTTTCGGCGCTCGAGGGCTGCGGACTTTGGAAAGAGACGAAGACGAGTTGCGGGAATATATATACATATATATGTAGGCAGAAGGAACTGCGGGCATTAGAGCGAGCGAACGGAATACGAAGCAGCGAAGAATTGTGAAGTGTATGTCGGCGTTAGAATGAGGAAAAAAGAGGATAGGGATCGATCGAATTGCCAAATGCATGAAGAAAGCTGCAGTTAGCTCAAGTATGCAAGGTTTTAGACAAAAATATAAATCGAATGACTACATAGTAAATCCAAGTGTGTGATTTTAGATGTGTATTATTTCAAATCTGGGACACAAACGTGTACTTTTATACACTTGGATTCAGAGTGTAATGATAAAACAATAAAATAAACTAAAAACTATCTTTAACAAACTATTTCTATGCAAGCTTAGATTACGATTGAGGATTGTAAAAGTATATTGTGAAAATATAAACATCATTTCAAACAAAATTCAAAATTCAAAATATAATAATAAACTAAGGATAGACATACAGTATTCCGTATATTTATCCATTTCTCATATCTTTTTGCACAGTCTACGAAGGCAATATATATAATCCAGAGAACAAACCACAAAATATTTAGTCCTTGTACAGTGATTCATCGAAAGCTTTCGATCAGCAGAGTACAACTAAGCTGAAATAAATTCTGATTACTGTTTAGCTTTCCAAAAATTTCAGGCATGTATGTAAGTATTTAGGCCTCTGTTTGCAGAGGCCTGAATACTCAGGAAATAGTTTTGCATTACAAGACAAAAAGAGAACAAAAGTAATTTGGAAGAGGGTGGCGGACCAAGGGAAACAAAGATACAGAGGGCAAGACAAAAAGGAAGCGAAAGGAAAAAATGGAGGACAGAAGAATCAGATAGCTATTCGCGGAGAGAGATAGAGAGACTTCGGGGGGGATGAACGTACAGAGATGACGGGCGAGAGATGCGCGTACCGAGGGATCGGGAGAAGAGAACGCGCACCCATGCACGCACGCGTGCGTCTACATACATATACACATACACGTATATATATATATATATAAGTGAGGGAGACGGAAGCAGGCAGCTACCGCGGGGTTGAGACAGAAACAGAGAGAGAGAGAGAGAGAGAGGGAGAGAGAGAGAGAGAGAGCGGAGAGGAGGAGAGAGCGAAGGCCGCCATGATATCAGTCTTGCTTGCGCCGACAGTTCGTCATTTGTCACTGTCGCTGCCATTAATAACTTTGCCATCCTGTCACTGTGGATAATACGAGGTCTCTCTGCGCCGGGATACGTGTAGCCGCGAAGCTTCTCTTTCTCTCTCTCTCTCTCTCTCGCTCTTGCTCCTGTGTATCTATATACGCGGGCAGGGATGGCACATTCTCTCCCTGATGCCCGTTTCTCTATCCTTCGCTTCGATTCGGCTGAGTTTTCGGCTGAAAGGGAGGGGGGCTGATATGCTACAAACACATTCAGATTCAGTAGATCGAGAGGGGCATGTCGTTAAGGGGATGTCACTCACATCACTGCCGCCACTGCTCCATGTGACGACATGGCGAATGGACTCGCTCGGTCTCTCTCTGTCTCTCTTTTCATGGATGCCCATCTTACGTACAACCCTCCATCTTTGTTTGGACACGGGCTTTCCCGGCAACTGGAACTTTTCTTTTTGTTTATTATGCAAGTACTGGATGTAATTCCATTTACTGGTTTAAAACATTCTCGAGGGGCGCATTATGTATTACGATTTCGTAAGCATTTCACAGCAAAATACGGCTGTCACGTTTATGAGGAATGTTTAATTATTGTTGCTGAACATAGACTGGCTTTTGAAAAATCTCGTAATATCATAAAGGATTCAAATGAGCCAAGTAAAGGTATTATCGCCAACTTTTAAAGAATGTCAATTTGGCAAGCATATATTAAATGTTTAAAAGTATATTCTTTTGGTTTTGAATAATTATTATGTGAATTTCTCTACAATTTGAAAAATTAGAGTGTAAAATTAAAAATAGGAAATGAAAATTAAATTCAAAACCAAAAATTATTTTTCACTTTATAACATAATAATCACTATTCAATTTAATAAATTATTTTATAAATTACTTTTAGTACTTTGTATCTGAAGATATAATAATCCTATTTATTTAGATATGTTACGTGCAAATATCAAGATCATACCTGCTTTATATGTAAAAATATGAAAGTATTAACTTTATTGAAAGCAAAATAGCACAAATAACATAAAGTAAATGTCTGCAAGATATTCACTTGATAATTTCTCTTCGAAATATCATTGGCAAAATAAGGTATTTTCTAAAAATAATAAAAGAAAAAAAGATGGCAAAACAATGATAGACGGCTTGTAGTAAAACGAAGGCATAAAATGATTGCACTTGGCAGGTTATACTGTCAGCAAGGTTTTGTTTATCGCACACTGAAAATTTCGAAAGCTCGAAAATAGTTTCCCATGCGTCCACAATGCACACACGCACACACAGACACACACACACACACACGCGCGCGCGCGCGCGCGCGCACACAATACTCGAGGATACGCACACTGGTACACTCTTCCTCTCTCTGCACGCACGCGTATTTTATCCCTCTTTCTCTCAGTGAGCTATTATATAAGCGGTCGCGCGACGGGCGGCCATTTCAAAAATGAAAAAAAGCGTTACAGCGGTGCGTTGCGCGAGGGTTTCCCGCTACCTTTTTCGCGCTCTCTGTATATCGTCCGACCTCCAGTACTACCTCCTCCTCCTACGCCTCCGCGCGTCGTTGTCGTGATACCACCCGACGCCAACACGGCTTTTTAATTAGAGCCGACCAGCGTCCGGGCACCTGACATCCCGCAGTGCCATCCCCTTCATCAAAGTACCATTCTCATTTTGCTCGCGCGCGCGAGCGCCTCCCAAAAAGAATTGCGCCGCTCTCGCGAGTGTGCGCGCGGATGCCTGTATTTATCTCTCTGTACAATGCATTATTGCACGCTTATAAAACCCAATAATCCATGTGAGCCTACTTCTTTCCTGCGTGTGTTTGCGAATTCGTCAATTTCATCAAGTTGTATTTTTTGAATCGCTTTTACTATGTTTATGAGATTTTTATTGTCATTTCAGATTGTCTTCGTTCTAAAGAAGATATTTTTAACATGCTTAAAGTAGGCATTTAGATTAAACTAAACTGGAAGCTTCGATCAAAAAATTATTAAGCAAAACAAGCTATCTGCACTAGTAAAGTATTTTATAGGGTAATTAATTTTTTTAAATGATTTTTCCAATCTAAGTTTGATGCTGAAAACAATCTCTCCCATCACATAAGTATTTTATCTCAACCATTCATCAATGATAGACAATTGTTCTGCCTCTGGTCCTTATAAATTGAAACTCTACAATTAAATAAAAAGTTATTCTCACTGCTGTTAGTGAAATGGTGAGGTGAGATGACATGATACCCTTTTTCTCTAATGTTATGATAATGCAGAAATCAATATCGCTATCGTATTTCTAATACATAAAATGTTTCAGAACATTGAAAAAAGTAAGATGGAACTAATCATGACATTTTTATTTGAAAAATAGGATCTGTGATGAGATTGTGCAAAAGGGCCTAGGAGGAACCCGTTCTAATTAGCTCTACTCTGGAGTCTTGTATTTAGCTTCCCGCGCATGTGGACCATACCTTACTTATCTCCTTTACACGATCTTATCATTAAAAAAACTGACTGTAAACAAACTGTTCAAGTAAAAAAAACTTAAGCGTTTGCCGTAAATATAGACGCGAAACCCCATCCCATCTCTAAATTGCGAAATTCCTAGAAACGTCATATGTAACAGGCCTGCACACTGTTCCTTAAGTAGATCTCGGCCGGGTATAGTATAGAGGCGAGGGTTACACAGGTCAGGATCGCGGTTCACTCATCTCGCATCCATTCTAATGCGCTATGCACCGGCGAATGTTTACAGTAGTGCGGACAGCTCGTGGAACGGATTCGACTGCGCCACACGACCTTGACTCGTCTGCTAGACAAAGGAGCTGGCCATAAATTGTGTAGTACCCGAGGTCACCGCGCATTACGTTATACGAGCCAGCCTCTTGTCTTTTCAGCCTCACCGCCACAATCCTTTGCATCCGCATACACTGCACAGGCACATATATAGACAGAGGGTTGGAGGCAAAAGGCCATGCGCTGTCACATCTCTTCCTTTGACTCGTGGTCATGCATATCTACAGGCCTACCCTACCATTCCACCCGCGCGGCCTCATTTTCCTTGCTTACTATATGAGCAGCCGTCTCTCTAGACGCACTCGAACAAAGCGTCCAGTTTTTCCATTCAGGGTTCCTGATCCTCCTCTTCGCTTATAGGTGGTCGGATTATGCATAATAACTCTTGCGCCCTATGCGAAATGCAGGGTCTAATGCGTAACCTTGGGCTTTACGGCGATTTTTGGAAAAGGAGGAGATCGGATAGACAGAATAGGAAGCAGTAAAGCGGCCAAACTGAACTCTTAAAAAGAAGATGTCGAGGTAAAGGTGAAAAATTTAAACAGCCAAGAAAATATATTTGTATTATACAGAGAAATTTATTTTATTAATTAATATTTATAATATACTAACAAATATGTCTCTGTATTATAATTGCATTCCGATTTTTACCATTGATTGATTAATATCTATTTTGTATTTATTATTTTTTTGAATCTTTTTATTCTATATAACAATAAGCTTTTATCAATATTTAGTCCCTTTTTTGATCATTAACTAATCTGACAAGTTTAATCTTTTATGACATTTATACACATGCATTATAACGAGCAACGGATTTGCGAAGTTAGTCGGCGCATGGTAGGTCCCTGTGATACCGGCGTGAGGCGTCCATACCAAGCACCGCGAATTTTTACTTCGTAATTCAAAACCGTTACCGTATACACACTTTTAAATTGCAATTATATAGACATTAATGAGAAAATAAAAATAATCGTTAAAAGTAGCTTACGAACACGCAAATCTACGAATAGAATATGAATAGGATTTATTCATGAAAAATATATAATAAATTTTTTATATACCAAAAGAAATATCAATTTTTTTATTCTAACAGTTAATTATAAAAACCTTTGATTTTTTTCGGTTTAAAATAGAAGCATGTCAGAAGAGGTCAAACGGTTTGATCAATAATTAGTCTCCCTGTTGCTTTTTACTAACTTGATTTTTTTTTAGTTCAGTTATATCCATTTGTACATTTTACCTTGATATTAGTCAGAAATACTAAAAGTAAAATTAGATTTAATCTTTTTTCTTATTTATACATGAAAAAAACGCATAAAAATACTCTAAAGTGATCAATAATTAGGTCATTAGTACTATTATTTCCAGTTGTAGTTTTATGCTGTATGTAATATCGAGAAGGTATCAAAGTCCTACCGATACCACTAAACTGTTTTACCGATCGGATCCTGAATAATTAGTAATAACGAAATAAATACTTGAAATTCCGTGCAAATCCCGGTTACAGGTGCACTTAGTCTATGAATTATCCATCATTTGGCAAAGTTTCATGGGAACTTTTGAAGGTCTTATTGAAATATTTATTTGAAACTATACCACATCATAGATAATTCATAGACGAAGTGCACCTGCATTCGGGATTTAAATAATTCAATTTTTTTTTTTTAATTAATACGAATTGTATCGAAACAAAGATATTTTTCAATAATTTGTCCTTTTTATTTATTTATAATAAACCAGATGAAGGCTTATTAAATGTCAAAAAACAGACAGGTCATAAAAAAATGTTTTTCTTTTAAGTTTTTTGATCTACCAGAGAACTTTTAAAACTGCCCAGAATGAAACATTTAAGGATTTATTTTATTAAAAACAATAGTTTTATAGATTAGGTGTCAATAACTCAATAATACCATAATACAATAACAAAAGTATATAATGTAATGTATAACTAACAAAAGTTATTGTAGATAATAAGAATATCCATAAAGTGAATCTAGTCGAATATTTAGATTAATATAAATATTATATATTTATACAAGACCGCACTATAATTATATAACTATATCTGACATTAATTATAGTCGTTGTAGCTGGATCATAAATATATTTCATGAAAGTACTGTAAAACAAATATAAAACAAGATAAAAAATCTATTTCCTGGTGAAACGTGAATGATTGAACAAGATAAGGATGCGACTGAACTACTCTCATAAGGCGTATAGTATAGTTAAGTCCTCACTCTTTGGTTTACGAACTGATTTTAGTTGAAACTACAGACAAATTCGTCTTCGTAATTTCAAACAAATTATTTGTCTCGGCGTTAATGATAATTAAAGTTAAAATTTAGACCTTAAAATATAGCGTTTAATTTAGTTGTAAAGTTCGTTGAAAATTTAACTATATATTCACTCATAACTTGCGAATGAAAAATGCTAGTAAGTCGTTCTAAAATGTAAGTAAAAGCTAAGTTTCTTTAATTTTAATTTTTACTGACGACATGTAAATTGCTATAAAGGTCCACAACTTTTCATATATTTCAAATAGATGGGCCTTAATTTGGGCCCCGGGGTCCATAGTCACTAAAGCCGAGACACGTGCCTCATATTTTTCCATCAAAGAATGTCTCTATAAAGCTTTAGTCAAATCCACGACCTAAAGGGTGTGAACTCTCCTTGCAAATGTAAATTAGATAATAATTCCCTCTAATATTTATAAAATGTAAATGTTAAGACAAGGGTTTCATAATGCAGGATAAACATTTTTAACAATATCAAAGTGAAATCAAACTTTATAAAAAAAATAAGGTCAAGACTATACTGAACTAGCTATTTTACAGTCTTGGAAAATAAATGATGGTCTTGCCATTTTTTTTTGTAAGAAAGCGAGAGAAAAAGTAGCGGAAAAACGCCCAGACGCTTTGCTGTCGATCGGAAATTCGCATGAAGAAATCATCGAACGAAGCACACACACACGCGCACACAACAAAACTTCGCCTTTGACTTGATAGCTTAAAGCGCTTTCGTGCCGCAAGCAGGGAGAGTAGAGAGTATAAGGGAGGGAGAGCGAGAGTGGAAGTTGATAGGCCCGACGGCGCGATAAAAATTATTGGCTCCGATTTATCAAGAGTGCTGGGAGCGATTTTCTCGAAATTTTCGCGAGATCGACCGGAAGGAGGGAAAAAGGAGAGCGTATAGCAGCAGCAGCAGCAGCGACGGCGCGCTTTCGCGTGCACCCCCCGTCGATCCAAGCGACGCGAAGCTCGCGACGCGGAAACGAAGGGACATAAATTACGCAGCGGCGTGTCCGGCTCCGCCGCCGTCCAGTTCACCGGGCGACCCCTCGATCGCTCTCTGCCTCTCTCTCTCTCTCGCTCTGCGTGTGTATGTGTGTGTGCGCGTGCCCCTTTTCCTCTCAGCGTTGCTTTTTCTCCCGCTTCCTTCGCCCATCACATCCACCCCTCTTGGTATTATTAACGATTTTCAATTTCCAGCGGTACCACTGGCCTTCCTACCCATGAGTGAGCTTCAGCACTAACAAATTATGCAATTAGGCTCGTCTTTCTCTCGTCTTTCTCTCGGTTGCTCCCGCTCCCGCTGCTGCCGCTGCCCTCTACCCTCTCTCGGTGTTATTTCATTCTTTTTCCCTCGGCTCGGACCCCGTGGCTTTCGTTTCTTTGCTTCCTTTTGCGCTCTCCCTTACTCTCTCTCTCTCTCTCTCTCTCTAGCGCCAGGAGCTCCGGCACGGGTAGACGGAGGAGAGATTTGCAATCAACTTTTTTGCCACGGGATAATCAGTTTTCGGATTAGCTTCTACGGTAGCGTCGATTGTGTTGGCTTAACGCGTTCTGATGCAAGCACATTAAAAAAGTGACATTTTTGCGTACATTAGTGGCCCCTAATGAACGCATTAATTATATGTACCTCATGAGTTCACAGAATTCATTGTAAGAAGCTTGAAAAGTGTATAGCAAGAGTAATCTCTTGTATCACTGATTCAATTTAGAAAAAAAGTGCATATCACGACTAACTTTATGTCTCTCTGATTTTATTTGAAAAAATATATTAATTTAAACTTGTGTACGATAATCTGCAAATAAAACTTAAACGATTGCACTTTATTTTTTAGCTGCAACAAAACAGCTTAAATATTCTTAGATTCTCGTGTTCGTGCTCTAAGCTTGAATAAAATGTAATAAATTTTATTACTTTTGTTAAGTGTATAGTAGATAAATAATAAAATCGATATTATCCTTTATAAATATAGCAATACTTATTGATAAATGTGTATTCGCCTTGGTAGGACTAATAGTCGAAGCTAATATTAATTTTCCATAATCTGGCCAATGTTGCCATTTATGGAAATTCAATACTAGCTTTGGTGCCAATTTTAGTCCTACCAAGGCGAATATAATAATGTTATTAAACTATCTGTACAACATAAAAGAATGAAAAGAGCGTGAAAACTTCAGAACGACACTTCCGTGAAAAAACATTATAGCGTTATTCCGTCAAGTTGTAGGCAATTACTATATTGAATTGTACTACTTAACTCAATGTATGTACGGCTTCCAAAGAAACGTGATGAAGTGCATTCAACCATTTCTTTTCATTCGCTCGAATATATTCATCATACTTCATACATATAAAAATAGATAACGAATCTCCACACGTCTTCATGGAGCAGTTGTTACGATTAAAATCTTTTCATTAGCTCTGTAGCTTTCGAAAAGTACTTGAATAGATAATTCATATTTCAATAATCCTAAATATTCTCATCTGCCATTAAATTCTTCGTTTAAATTTCAGTAATAGTGTATCGTCGCATTCTTTTAAATTATGCAATAGACACGTATACCAGAACGGACAAATGCCAGTTTCGTCCCTTGGCTACAGGCTTATAATATACTCTTAACCTTAATTAGCAGACTCAAAAACCTAAATTACGAATCGATACAGTTGAAAAGGAAAAAAGTAAGTCTGCTCTGCACGTGCTCAATATTATTATTACACAGAGGGAACGTCATAGTGGTAGCGTTGCGCTGGTGACGCGGGGCTTATGATACGTGTGTCGCCTAAGCACACGCGCACCAGCGCTTTCGGTGCCTATCATTAGGATCACATTATTCAAATTTAACTTTTGCATATTTAATCGGCTCCGCCGCGTCCATTCCCCGTCTCGATTCTTTCTTATATATACTCCACGTGGTATAGGTGTATATGCATACATAGAGTATGGCGTAAGTATAACGCGAGGCTCCGGGGAGATAAAGCATAATAACGCGATTCCTGACAACCTAATGATGATGACCGCCTTGCTCCCTCTTGTATGTATATGTATATCTATACTGCATGCAGGCGCAGGTATATATAATGGTATGGAGAACCTAGTATATAATGTGGATAATGCGAAGAGGCGCCATCTTGTCAGTACCAAAATGGACGCGTTGCAATGAGTAACAAGCTCCGTAGAGCGCGCGTGCACGTGTATCGTACGAAGAGACAGGGAGTGGGAGCGAAAGGGGAAAATATATAATCATATAGTTTGGAGCGAGGAGCTCCTACTGCGCGAGCTTATGAGAGGCCGTGCGCTCGCGAGCAAAAGAGGCGTCTTTAAAAGCCAAAGCGTATATTGGGGACTGCTATTATTGAGGCAAGGGGTTTCTTGAAATTTGCCGCTAAATTCTGAACACAAAGAAGGTTTTATATATTGCCGTTTCAAAGTTAGATAGATATTATGTGATTATTTATCTATATACTCTTTAGTTAAATTTATTAGAAAGTTTTGAAGGACGTTTTCCGGCAAATCGATTATAGACAGATTTTCTTTAAACTCTGCATGAAAAGTCATTTTCCTACACTTTATTGATTTTAGAAAAGTTTAGTATCCGTTGCGTTATTAAAAAGTTAGCTATTTAATTTAAAAGTTTAAGAAGTTAACATGGGAAGTATATATATGTATATATAACATATGCATAGCATGTATTAAACATATATTTTTAATAATTTCTAAGTCAATTTTGGATAGAATTCTTTAAAAAAACTAGTATGTCATATTAGACTTAAAAAGGAATAGATAATACACAAATAAATTAACAGAGCTTGAGGTACAAACTTCAAAACTACTGTAATTTAAAGATATGCCATAATATTACAAGTATATTTATGTTGCGATATAATCTGTACAAAAAAGTATGTTGCACTTCGTTTTTTTTTAATATTTATATGATTTTTGCATTATTTATTTATAATTTAGTATTATGTAGTACATAATTATCAGATTTTACTAATAGTGATTACTAATTATGTACTCTCAGTTATCTTTTTATAGTAATTCTTAATATAATCAATTCGTAATTAAAGACATTTAAGCAATCATTTTTTTTATCTACATTATTGTTGTTTAATTTTGAAATTTACCTATTCTCTGATCTTGTACAGAAATTGTTGAATTATTCTTGTTGAACCATCCATTAATATTGCAACTCAATGCCAGGTTTAATATAATCGACTGCTCCGTAAAAACCTTATATTGCATACCACTTTTAATTTCTCTGAATCTCAGAAAATATCGTTTCAACGAGTAGAAATCTCGGTGATCGACAGAAACAAAATCGCGCTTATTATCGAACAACCTACTAGCGCAGGAGGTGCCTATATATTCGAGCGCATAGCCTCGAGCAGTTCGCGCGCGCACAATTCGGCGAGAGAGCTGCCGCTTTGCTGCCCGGCGCGAGCCGCCATTACTCAAGCATTCACTTGGTAACGCAATCATACGTCACAAAGGCCTTTCATTTGCAAGCACATTGTGGAATCCCGGCGATATTAATTGCCGCAGCTCGTTATCCTCCGCCTACCCCCCCCCCCCC
>UELV01082815.1:28452-38930 GCA_900490015.1 Megastigmus stigmatizans | reverse complement strand
TGTGTGTGTGTGTGTGTGTGTGTGTGCTGTTTCGCGTCCAATTACAAGTTCAGCGTCACGCATACGAGCTCGCGGCCCGCGCCTGTGTTTGTGCGTCCGTGTTTGTCTGGGCTGGCTTCTTCTTTACCCCCGTATTCTCTCTCTCTCTCTCTCTCTCCCTTCCACCCCCGCGCGCTCTTTCTCATTTGCCTCTGAGAAACTGAAGATGCGGATAATCAAAATGAATGACGTGCCGTGAGCGCGTGTGTGCAGGGTTCTCTCTTCTTTTCCGCCCTTTCGCTTCTCTATTATTTTTCTCTCCGTTTTTTTTTATCCAAAACTTTGTAATTGTCGTGAGGGGAATTGCTGTAGAGATATGTATATGAAAGATATATGTTAGGGACACGGGGCAGTCGAATATGTTGATAATGGCCGACTGTTTTCATGGTCAAGGCTTATACTGAAAAACACTTCTATATATGCTAGAATTTGATTTGTATAGAAAAGAATCTTTCGTGCAGTATCCAGGGGTGTACCGTCCTACTTTGTTAATCTCTGATTCTTGAAATCCGCGACTGTAACGTACGGCGAAAAGTATACGTTTAGAAATCTGTGATTGAGGATTGTTTCAATTGGGCGTATTTAATGTCTTTTGTGAGATGTCAGATTATCGTAAAATATAAACATGTTTATGATAATAGGCAAAGTGCCGATTTCTATACTTACTCGTATTTTTAATGCTGTTACAACTGATTTGATGGTTTTAAGCACATATAGGTACAGAGTTAGGTCGAGGCTATTTTCATTATTGAATAAAAAAATCTTAGTACTGTGTGTACTCATTTCTGCTTATGAAAGAAAGGTCTTTCGTTTGAATTTATTCAAAATTTGCATGGTTTTCACTTCTCAACAATCAAGATTATATTTAAATATTAATATGTCGATACACTGAAAGTGAATAATTGATGTGATTAGATAGGTAAATAATAAATGGCGAGCAGATAAAAAGATAATAGCTTGCTGTGAGCAGAAATAGATGCGCATTTTTAGCATAGTTTCTTTGAACTATTTATTAATATTGAACAATCTCTTAAAATCGGGACATTTACATTATATGTTAATTATTTTTACTGTGGTCATACAATTCGGGCTCGAAACAATATTCCATCAATACATCATTTGAATGAAAATATTTAAACAAGGTAATCATCATATCAAAAACGAATATATAGCAGCATAAAAAAAGATTCCCTCGGACAGCGCATCCACGATATTCAACCGATATCCCGAAAGTTCCAACACGCCCAAAAGCTCACAGACGCATCGCCAATCAAAGATTCTCGCAATAACGGAGTGTAGCACAACAAGAAGAATCAGGCGGAAGGAACGCTTAAAACATCGCAAATCCTTTCATCAATCGCAACGATCGGCATCTATCGCGCCTCGTTAACCGATCTCCGCGGTAAAAATAAATCGCAGCCCGCCCAAAACAAAAGCACAAGTATCCACCGAAAAGAAAAACGCATCAACAGGAGCCTCACACGCGACTGCATATAGAGGTTAGCTCGGCCCTGTATAAGCCACACCAACAGCGGACAAATTAAAAGCATTCTCGCGGTCCACAAAGGGGGACAGTTCATACACACAGCCTCTCTTTCATCCCCGTCCGCGTGTGCAGAACAGCAGCAGCAGCAGTGGCCGGTAATGCAGTGCTGCGCGGGGGAGGAGAGCGAGAAGCTAACAAGCATAATGTTCATTAAACTGCCAAGGTCGGGCCTGGGTCGACTTATATGCGGATGTGACTGAATAGGGCTCGCGGAGGAGGAAGCAGACGAGACGAGATGAGAGAGAGAGAGAGAGAGAGAGAGAGTAGCGCGTACGTGCTCGCCTCGTAAAGGGACATATTATTACGTTATGCCAGTTCGTTAGCCAGACAGTAATTACCCCGACGTGAGCGTCGACCGTTTCTCTCTCTCTCTCTCTCGCTCTCTCCTCACTTATATATACTCGGCAGGCCACAGACAGAGAGCTGCTATATAGCTTCGTCTCAGGCGCGTGTCACTGCTGTGCACTATATATATGTACAGTCCGCCATGCAGGAAAGTTAATGCTGCGCGTCTCTTTCCATTAAAGCTTTGAGCGCACGCGCGCTCGCTCGCACGACGACTGCCGCAGCTTTATCTTTATTTCTTACCCTTCGCAGAAACAATCAGCTGACTATTACGTATACCCTCTGCGCGACCTATACCTTATATCGAACGGCTTATAAGGACTTTGCCGCGTCGAGTCATGGTGCGCGGTTAACGAAATTTTGTAGGCTTCTCTAAGTCGAGTGTGTTGGTTGAACGAGCGATCTATATGCGATGTCTCTATCTCGTGAGTATAAATGGTACGAGTTTTATATAGGGAATTACAATTACAATTACAATTTCGTAATGCAAATTAATTACACAGCCATACGTACCTAATGATTAATTTATTGTGGGTAAATAATTGAATATAGCATCAGTTATAAATTGCCATTTCTCAGAAATTAATAAGTCGATTTTGTGTAATAATTGCGAAGAGGCCAAGAAAGAAAATGCAAAGGTCGCAAAAACGCGCGGCCGAATCAACTGACCACTCCAACGACAAGTAAAGAGAGAGAGAGAGAGATATATTTATAATTTTGACGAACACGAGAAGCGCGCACGGCCAATAAACCTATACACAAGGCACAGACGTGCACAGGGAAACATCCTTTTAATGAGCCTGGCCGCGTAAGTATATATATACAACTGGGCAAGGATCCACGAACGCTTTAGGGAAGAAAGCGAGACTATATATACGCGCAGAGAAGCGAAAGAGAAAGAAGAAGAAAAAAGGAAAAGGAGGAAGATGTAGGGGACGGACGTCGCGCGCGCGCGCGCGCGAGAGAGAGAGAGAGAGAACAAAGCAAGTAAAGGAATTTCCGCGCCGTATAGCCCAGCAAGTTAGGCATATATATATATATATACATACGAGCGAGGAAGGAAGATTATACGTGGAAAAAGGGGCAAGTATGGGAGTAGAAGGCGCGCGCAGAGACCGTGTGCCCCTTTAGCCGCTACAAGCCAGCCAGCAGCCGAGGGAATCAGTCCCATGTAAAAGACTTGGCCTCTCTGTACCTTTTTTCGTTGCCGCTGCCGCCCAGGATAACGATGTCCAGTTCTCGGCTCTTTTCTCTCTCTCTCTCTCTCTCTCTCTCTGTCTCTCTCTCTCTCTCTCACTCTCCCTTGTTATTCCCCTGGACCATACACGCGGGGGTATTTTTCAAACAATGTCCACCGTTATAATTTGCTTGGATGGCAGCTTCGCATAACCGATATCTATATATATAAATATATATATATACACATGTATATACACAGAAATTGTCTGTCTCTCGCGCGTAGTGTGCATGTGGGTGTGTAGGTATAAGGTAACGGGTAGAGAGAGAGAGAGAGAGACAGAGAGGAAGGCGAGCGAGTGGTCGAGTAAGAAAATACCGAGAGGAAAATGGAAAGCTAACGGCCAAGGGGATGCACGAAGGAGGAGGTAGTGGACGTCTTTCTCTCGACTGCTAACTCCCGGAATATCAAGGAGTATTTTCGTTAAATGCACTCGGCTCGCTCACTTCCCCCGAGAGAGAGAGAGAGAGAGAGAGAGAGAGCCTATGTAGCCCGGCAGCGATCCACTTCGTCCCTTTCCTTTTTCTCTCTCTTTTTTTGCCTTATTTTGGTCAGGATCCTCCTCACGGTTGTTACAAGATTCGAGGAAACGGACGCATGATGTTTTAATAGCGAAAAACTTTGCATGTTCCACCCGGCTTCTATAAGGATTGTTTTCGGAGATGTGTGTTTTTCTCATGCTTTTTATTTCCCTTTATGGATGATCGCTTATCTTGGACGATTTTAAAGGAAAACGCTGAGATTCTGCCATCTGTTCGATCAGAAAGATAATGTGAAAGTTCACGGTGTTAGCATATACGTCTATGTGTAAGTTTTATGCATCATTGAGATGTGAATATTCGAAACTCCGGACTCGTATCATTCAGATTCTTTCGTGTATTTCTCATTTCACAAACGTGGCTAATACTATATATATATATACGTATTTTATACATATAGTTTGCACAATACTGTATAATCAGTTCAATCATCATACATCAAGTAAGATGCAATAAAACTGTGCAGGATCAAGGAATTAAATTCAAAGTTTGTCCATTATTCCAACTTCCGCAAGTATAATCAAGGTGATATATATTCGCGATACACAGTTTTGTTCTATACGCATTGCACAGTACTTCAGCCCAATTAGAATTTCTGAGAAAGCGCGCACACACACACAGACGCGTGTAAACGCGACTATGGAGTTTTTTCCCTTATACACATCATGTAAAATAGAAAATAATAACGGTCACGCTTGTATATTATCTTAACGAATTCACATATAATTACGAGCTCGTACTCGAAGAATCCGTTCCCCCGATGGCATATACAATCACCGACAGCTCTTTTCATTGATACGGCACCACTTTCTACTAGCTTTCTATATACGCGCGGACGCTGCAGCGACACAAACCTCGAAAACGTACACGTTCTTTTCCTCCTTTTTTCCTTTTTTTTCCTCTTCTTTTATTTATTCATTCGCACGCAATGTTTATTTTAGAAACGTAAGAACTACTTGGCTACCGCCTTATTTACATGCTCGTAAAACGCTCGCGCAGCGGCACATTTGTATGTGTACATATATAGTCTCGTAAAATCTCATATTTGGTTTCGCACCTTCTTCCCAACGACTGCATGTTCGCTTATATGCATATTGGACAAGATACGACGCTGCGCGAGTGAAATGAAAGTTTTCCTTTTTGGAAGAAAAGGAATAGCTTGCTCCTCGGCCCACCACGATTGCGCGTTAAATAATAATAACTGGCACTTGGAATGTTAATGAGGAAGTGAGAGCTGAGGGTTTCGCCTATAAAGTAAGGGAAAGAGAAGGTGGTGAAGGAGGAGGAGGTGAAGGAAGGGTCGTGAAATGGTAGGTGGACACGAAAGCCGCGTACACGTGGAACTGCAGGACGCGAGGCGGCCAATTAGGCGCACGCTACGCGGCAATACGAAAAACATTAGGCGAGAGAGGCTCAGCGAGAGAGAGAGAGAGAGAACACGAATAAATCCGTTCTATGCGTCGTTTCTCGAGCCACCCTCCCCTTAACCCCCATAGATCGTTTATTTGATTTCATCGCGAGTTTCGACACTTTAACTTGCTGTGCTGCATGGAAGGAGTTTTATAAAATTGAAGCAATGTATGATTTTCTGTATATGCATATAATTAAATTATTCTAGGTAGTACCTATTTTATACCATGAGAAATAAGAGTATTTTTTGGACATTTTTTTTGTCCCAGTCTCAACTTATCCCACCAATATAATCGTCAATTAAATACACCCACTCGAAAGGAATATGCACATTATAAATAATGCAGGTGTGCGCACGCGTCGCTTACGAATTTTCGGCTGCTTTCATTTACGTATACATTTTTTCCCTTCCCTTCGTTTCGCCTTTCCCTCGAACTCATACGCGTGTCGTCGAGCACGCAGAGAGAGAGATCGAGAGAGAGAGAGAGATCGAGAGAGAGAGAGAGAGAGAGAAAGAGAGAAACCCCTGATGAGCGTAAATATACACGTCGGAGTCGCGCGTATAATTATCTTTGTCATGCGATGTAATTGCAGTCTTGAATTATTGATAAGCGTCTGGTGAGCAATTCTAACGTTTCCTTTGCAGTTTCATATACCGCTCTGTGCAAGAGCGAGAAAGTGAGGGAGTACGGGATGATTTGCGTATATATACACGCGCGTGTGATGGACAATTTGAGATAATATTTATTTCGCGCGCCGTTGAGAAAATTAAATTTTTATCGCGCGTTTTAGTACTTTTTGCCGGCGTGTGTGTAAAAAGCGGCGTAAAGGTGAAATATATTGACTAGGTCGATGAATAATATCTGCGGGGCTATGCGGTTAAAGCACACGCCGTTGTAACTCAAAATCAATTATTTTCAAGTTAAAAAAGTTCGGCGTTGATCGACTGGCCGGGCGCCGGCGCAGCGTTAAAACAAAGTTTTATTGTTACCTTTTATTAACGAATTATTACGTGGTGTGGGTTTTATGGTAATTTGCAAGCGCGTACCGTCCCTTGCAGCCCCGATTATTACGTAAATTTTCTATTTAAAGTTAATTTAAATGGAGTTCCAAAGTGAAACTGTGGTATTCGATTTAATAGCGGCAAAATAAGGATCGAAAAATTTTAGAAAAATCCACATAAGCGTACTGTATCCTTTTAATTAAAATATGAGGGTCGAAATTGTTAATCTACATTTTAATTCCGTTTTTATACGAGAAGGCGAGTAGTCAAATATCGACAATAATCAACTCTCCCGTTTCGCCGCGACGGAGAATCGATGGAAAAATCGCGTCGAGTAGCGACACAGGAAACGGGTGTTCGCTTAGTAGCGTCATGCCGACGAATCGTTGGAAAAAGCAGTGTGCGCAGGTAAGCGTGGGAAAGGTCTAGCGCGGTATACATACGATTGTTTATACATTTGTACCAGGAAATATACGTCCGAACTTGGACAATGACACGTTGTATCTCCTTCTATGTTCCATCTTCGTGGAGACATCGCACACATACACACAGCCAAATTGTCTTCTAATTTTCGTCCTCCGCGCGTATTCTTTTATTATTTTTATGCTTATGCTGTGTTTCTTTGTCGAGAGTTCGTTTGTTTAAACGATTGTTGTATAAATATATGCAGCTATTTCGTCCAATTCTATAAATTTGGTTCCATGAGTGTTGTTATACATAGACATTTGACATTAGATCAATGGTTAAACTAGTGGTCATATATAGTAATCACCAGTTATAAGTCCTATGCATATGACTATTCCGGTTAGCGATGGTAGAAAAAAGCTTTGAAATTTAAAAATTAAAAAAAAAATGTATATTCTATGGGATTTTTGTTTTGATTGAAAACGGACTGAGGCTGATATATTTGTCGCTTTTTTTTTTAATTTTTTGGGTATTTTTTTCTTTGTTATTTAAATACGTAAGAAACATTAGAATTTTTGATTTTGTAATGAATATTTGCGAGGTCAATCATTTTGATTACAGTATTTATTTTGATTAAAAATAGTTTTCGAAAAAATGACTATTATGTAAATGTAAATATACATATGTGCAAAATAATTAATGACCGCAATTAGGATCAGGAAGTTAATAAAGAAATCCGATCGCTTTGCATCGGTGCAGTATTACAAAAAACACGATTCCAAAATCCGTAAAACAATTACTCGCTGGAGCCATAAACGAGATCTGTGCAGCGCAGCAATGCAAATCGAGCGTAAAAAGTGGAGTCGAGAAGCGATTAGGCCTATTATGGCCATCCATAGGCTTTCTCTCTCGTCTCGCGAGGAGTAGTAAATAAAAGGTGAAAAACAAGGAATAAAGCGATGGGAGCTACATGTATATAACATGGCGTTGGATGAAGCCGGAGAGCGTGTCCGAATTGGGCCGAAAGTCCGTAACAGAGCACAGGTCCGCATAATAAAAGTGGGAGAGAGCGATCAAACAATCGTTACCGAGACAGCTCCGACGTACTCCCTCTATCTCTCTCTCTCTCTCTCTACCTCTATCTCGCTCGGCTGGCAGAGGGTTCGCACTACGTCCCTCGAGGTAGCAGCTAAGGGGTTGTTAGCTGACCGTGTAACAGGCCTCAGCGGGACCTGTGCCAGAGCTGCTGCTGCTGCTGCTGCCGCCTCCACTGCCGCCCTTCGGCTATACCACCAGCATATCCTACGTTTCTCTCTCGCTCTCTATCTGCTGTGTATAGGCGAGCAAGCAAGTCCGCCCGTAGGAGCGTTTAGTTCCGAATCCCACGTGTCTTTCCATCTCTTCCTCTCTCTCTCTCTCTCTCTCTCTCTCTCTCTCTCTCTCTCTCTCACTTGCTCCTGCATCGCTTCTCTCGACCGCGCAAATATTTTACTAGTATTAGCGTTGTTCCCTATACCTGTACGATCTATACTCCTTCTCTCTCCCTCTCTCTCTCACTCTCTCTCTCTTTCTCTCGCTTGGCCATGGCCATTCCTATACTTATTCGCAGCGAAGGACTTCATGCTTCGTCGGGAATGACGTGCAAATATTGGAGATCTTCTCTCTCCGCTTGGCGGGTACCGCGCTGTGTCCCCCTTACGTGTCTCCTTCCCTCCTCCACTCTTCTTGTATGATCTTCTAGATCCATCGGGCCTCGGGTCCGCACGATTATTTGATTATTTCGTCCGACGCGATCAGGCGAAAATTTACGCTCCGGCTTGTCCAAACTGCGGGGATGTTATCGTGTTTTTGGGTGGTGTAAGCCGCACTTTCTAAGGATGCCATCATACGAATAGTAATTTAACATGTAAGAAGAGGTTATTTGAGTATCACGTCCATGTATCTAGCTAAAAGAAGCAACAACGTTCTAATGAAAGTGAAAATTGAAAATATTTTTAAAATACGAAAAACAAGAATATAAAAGTCTTTCTTACAGAACAGACTCTTTACTCTTATCGTCCTTATAAAGTTAAAAAGAAAAGTAGACAGTTAACAATCTGTCAGTCGAGCGCAAAAATTAAAAGTAAATGAATGCAAAGATGTCGGATGCACGCCTATATTAGACACATACACACACTCGTATCGAAAACGCCGTCAAGTATAATATGCTCACCTACACACACACACACACACACACGCATAATGGTATACACGAAACCGCAGGCTCGGTGGCGCGCACTAGCGTCCTTAAAAGAAGAAGCTGGGCGGGTTATATATACCTGCAGGATGCGAATAACAGGAGCCTCGCTGCCTGGATCCGGCCGACGATTCCGCTTCGTTATCTCCTTCCCAGGGGCGACACACGCACACACACACACACACACACACACACACATACAGGGAGACGTGTATCGTCGTATGTGCACACGAGAGGCCCGCTCCTCTCTCTATCTCTCTCGCGCACGCTGGCGCTAACTGGTTATATTTGCGTAGACGTAATGGGGCAAGTTGGACGAGCCGTGAAGGGGCCGAGATGTATCAAAGGGGGTGGGGGAGGATGAGGGGTGGAGGGTGGGGGTGAGGAGGTGGAAGGAGACGGCGGAGGTGCGGGCGAAGATATGCCGCTATAAAATTAGTTCAATAAAGGAACACCCACGGCCCTGCGCCGTCCTAACGATATACGCCGCGCGAAGCCGCCGCCGCCGCCGCCACCGCCGCCGCTGCCGGGCTCCGACCTCTGTGCGGCGCGCGCGCGCGCGGGTTCAACCTCGCGACGAGAGGGGAATACCGAATATCTCTCATCTGTCTGAGTGTATGTATCTGCGCGTCTGCGTGTGTCTCTGGATGTGTAAGTCGTGGAGGATTTTCCTCTTGCGGTACAGGATCGTTGTGCACGCGAGCTCCTTTATATTATATATAGATACGTGTGAACCGAGGAACCGAATCTTCCTGTTTTTCGAATATAACTTGTTTTTGGTTGTTTTCAGGCTGGTTGTTCTGCTAGGGATGATCGTTTTTGCAAAGTTGATGGACCGAAAAGTCGATTTGGTAGAATTAAAATTGTGCTATAGTTGCGAAGAGAGTGTTTTTTAAATAATATATCTGTGACTGCGGGGCTCTGTTAACGGTTTGTGAAATGAAATATAAGGAAGTGGAGAAATCGCACTGATTGGGATTAGAGATCAACGTTTAGAATGACAGAGTTGGCGACAGTACAGGCGTAAAAAAGGTTTACTGTGTTCAATTCGATGCTAATTCAAATGCAAAAGAAGGAGAATTATCATATTTGACTGTGAACAATGATGCTTAATGTTAATGTTGAATTCGTTAAATATTAAAACATTCAAGTATCGTCTTGAATTTTTATCTGGTGTACTTTTAACTCTCAGGTCTATCATCTGGACTCTGTATGCGGGATTCCTGATGTAATAACTTTCCAGAAGCACACGCTTTAAATTGAACGTTTATTTTTATTATATATAGTTATCATAATCATAAGATCGCTCGGAGACATTATTCTTCATAAAGAATATCCAAGCGGCACTACACGCCAAATAAAACAACTCCTTTTAAAGTTATATTTAGCTTTAATAGAGGTGAATTTTCTATTAAAAGGAATTGTGTTTACATAGCTTAAAGTAATCGCAATCGAAACGTTCTATCCTCATGCAACTATTATATAGCAAGACGAACACTCATACCAAACGCATCCGAAATTAATTCGCAAGCTCGCTACACTCGCGCGCTCATCGGTCCCCGCGTATATATAATTAGTGTCCTGCGCATAAATGCCTCGTATATATAGGCACGCATGCATGCATATGTACGAGAAGTATTTAAATGTCTCGCGCACTAGTAATTTTCAATACGCGTGCGCAACTTCACCGCAGCCGACACGAAGAGGAGAGAGAGAGA
>UELV01082815.1:3764-28432 GCA_900490015.1 Megastigmus stigmatizans | reverse complement strand
GAGAGAGAGAGAGATAGAGATATGTATACAGAGGGACTTGTTAAGCCCGAATATATCATACGCACACACACACACACACAAGTATCCGTCTAACGAGCGTCTTAATGAGAGAGCGAGAGAGAGAGAGAGAGAGAGAGAGAGAGAGGGAGGGATGTCCTTGTTTCGCGGCTGTGCGAGGAGATCCCCTTCTTTAGTGCGGATTTTACTAATAAACCTCGGGCGATGAGACGCGCGAGCGGGGGTAGCAAGAGAGAGAGAGAGGCTCTTCGGTCTAATGATGCGCCGACGACTCTATATATACATCCCTCTTTTCCAGCGGCAGCTGTATATGTATGCTGCAATTGCCGAAAATGAGGGTACGCGTGTGTGTGTGTGTGTGTGTGTGTTACTGTGTGTAGCTGCGCGCAGGAAAGTCAAGCGTTGAATATGTAGCTTAGCGCGGGGCCGCGCGACACCTACTACCTACTGCATCAACTGTGCACGGCTCTGTCCTTTCTTTTGCGCGCGCGCAACCCCTTTTTGTCTTTCTTTCTTTTTTTTTTCTCTTCCCGTGTTCAATTTGCGCGTGATTGCATCCGCGCGCCCTGTTAATTGTTGCTTCTCGCGCTTTCGACGAGTCCCGCGCGCCTGTGGTGCGGTGTTTTAGAGAAATTAATCAGAGGCTGTTGCTGCTGCTGCCACGAGAGTTAAAATTTTTTTAGGTGTTTTAATGATGGACGGGTCATCGGAATTGTTGTTTAATGGTGGCGGGGATCGATTTTTATTTGAAATTCGTTCGATTGTATATATTCGTAAAAAACGTAATTGTTTTATGCAAGTCACTGGGGAATATGAATTATCGATGTTACTTTTAGTCGTTTGTTAATATTAAATATATATAGCTATAAATATTGAAGTATATTCTTTTATTTGAAGATAGTTTGCAATTAAATATAAACGTTCACAGCGCAAAATTAGTTTCAGATAAAATGATTTTTATAGTGTTCATAGAATTAACGTGTTTATTATATCAGGCGGTTTAATAATAATAACATAAATTTTTTATGAGCATTAAACTTTTAAGCTGCTTCTCATTAACTGAAAAGCCAATGAAAAATATCATATTAAGCATGCTCACAATGTGAATCATAATGATTTACAAAATTTATACCTATCAAATATTAAGATTACGAGCTTATGTAAGTGACTATATTTTAACGACTCTTATTTAATTTCTGTATAATAATGCAATTATCCATACGTATAAGATAAATTGCTGCTTGTAAATTATTCATTAATTGAATCTGGTTTAATTTTCTTATGTAAGGAGCTCAGTAATCTCGTTACCATATAACATCTGCAATATTCAAGCCATTAAGTTTGCACATATAGTCAATAAACTTGTAATCTTTTTCTGAATCTATTTTAATTCTTGTATACATAAAATATACCTAATTAAATATATATTTAAAGGTATATCTATGTATTATAAAATCAATTGTACAACCCTATGAAGTACAAAGAGTAACTATCATAATTAAAAAAACATAATATTACTCTGTTAAAGCAAAATCGAGCCAATCTTTGAATAAGACAACTTTTCGTTCTTTCAGATTTATATAGACAAAATGTCTATCATCGCATCATCTGTTAACGCAATGATCAATATCGTGAAAAGTACCTAAGTATTCCCGCACATTTTTCCTACTACCACCGCTCTCATACCTCCCAATCCGAAAATTTCGCATTCCGCGTTCCACCTCCCACGATCGATCGCCTCAGATATGCGATCGCCTCGATCGTCTCGATCTTTCCCCGATCGCTCGCTATATACATCAGTCAGAAGAGCTCGAGACTCATCAAAGGCCCTTTAGGGCTCAATATTCCCTCGGTCTCGATTCTTATATTTAAATTTTCGGCATCGGCGCTCGCCAGTAGGACATATAGAGCGCGCGGCTTTGTGCAGATCGCGATCGCTGTACGCTATACTACCGCTTGCGCGCGCATCTGTAATTCGGCAGCGTCGGTGGCTACCAGATCACCTGTTCATTCCGTATGCAGATTACGTCTCGTTACGTCCGAGCATATAAAGACAATCAAACGCCGCGCTCGCGGAAGTTGATTGCAGAGAGGTGCGCCCGCGCGCGCGTATAGCTCTCCGCATGCCCGCAGTCCTCCTGCAGCTGCAGCCATGCTATATAGTCGTGTGCGGCTATTCGACGCAGTGCGTAGGATCCGCGCGCGCGTGTGTGAGTGCGGCTAACGATTAGTCGGCCCCGTTTGGCTTTTGGATCCTGCTGGATTTAGGAACCGGTTAACTTTGCATGTCTCTCTTACTCTCTCGGATGTGCGAGATATCCGGGGACCGCTTCGAGATGAGTTTGAGCGATTCTTTTGTCAAGTCTTGGCTTTTCGATCGGAAGGATGATAAAACGAGCGAGGATATCTTTTCGCGGTGGTGGGTTGTGCCGTTTAATTGGAATATATTTAGCTTTCTTTGTGAGATGAGAATGTAAATGCCACTAAAGCTTCAAGTTTATTATAACGTGTTTCATAAAATAGAAGCGGGTTTTCTTAAGAGCAAATAGTCAGTTATTAAATGATAGAGTTTGAGGTGTTGCTTTTAATGTTATAATACTTGGAAACTGCTTGAAGTATACAGAAGTCATTTTCAGACTAGAAATCACGGCTATAAACTTGAAGAAAGTGGAAATAGTTAGTCGAAGATTGGCTATTGACCATGATTTCTTTTAAAAATGCTTTGAACTAATTTCATCTGTCAGGCTGTTTATGGTTATCTCGTTAAAAAGATGCAGGGACACGAGCTCTGTACGATTATATCAAGAAGAAAGCATTAAAAACAGAAAAAGATAGATTTTTTTTATGGAAGTCTGGTTAATTTAGGAATAGATCAACCAACTCTTTCATTATCAGGTAGCGATTTAATTTATATCCAAAACTGACACTGTGACGATCTACGTATTTGATATTATCGCAATTAAAGAGTCAACCATTAGCCATTAATTAAATTTTCTGATTTTAAATTTTTCGATGTACTACAGAACTTACCGATAGTTATTATTTTTCTCCCCCCTTCACTTTTCATGCTTTCATTTAATAACTCGATGTGTCAATTTTTCACGCTATCGCATAATTACAGTCGTGCGCGGGCCGAAATCATACGCTGTGAGGTAGCAATCACGTTTCTTAGAATATATGAATTCCTTAATGAGAGCCTGTAACGAATAAATGCAGTATATTCGAATGCACAAAATTAACTCTTATCGCACATATTCGTCAACATGTAAATTAGACGTTGTCATAATCTGCTGTGTTTATTTTAATTTCCGTAATTTAACATCACTTTTGTCTATCGCTCCATCGCTTCGTAACAGAAAAAAGAAGTATACATAACTTAATAAATAGAGATCAAGAATCTTGTACCTGAGATTTAATAACAAGTCGTCTTTGTGATAGCTAACTGAAAAACGGGCTCCTGTATAATGTGTTGTGCGTGATTGACAATGATACGATAATACAGTTAAAGTGATTGAAATTTCTTTATGTGCTACTTTTTAGTAGATTCTGTTATTTGATCTCGAGATAAACTCTTTTTCTTTTTACTTAAATTGGCAGAAATTGGATACCTCTTTGAAAATGTAGAAAATTTGGATGCTCTAAACAATTAATCATCATAATGGACGGATTGTAAATAGAAGCTTGTCATTACAGAAAAAAATGTTATTTATATATGATAAAAATATGAAATTAATTGATTAAAAAATTTTTTTATCATAAATTATCGAACTGTCAATTTAATAAAATTAGGTCATTGAAAGTTGACTATTATAAAAACGTACTTTTCAATATGAAATAAAAACACATACTATGAGCGCTTATATTGATTAGCAATTTTCACAATTAATACTTAGTTGGTAAAGGATCCTTATACATATATATTCTGCGACTTAAATTGAAAGCAGCACGGTTCTCGCTTGATTGCATCAGTCATTTAACCCATTTCTTCCCAAGCGGCCATTTTATAGTCGATTATTATAATGTATTTCTGATTTTTCATCAAATTCAAACCACCATTTTGAAATTTTCCAATAGAAATTTCAAAATTCTGACTTCAGAATCGGAAAGAGCCGACAATTTTACTTCAGAAAAGTGCTATTGGTTATTATTGTTTTTTTTTTCGACAATTTTTTAGGCAAAAAACCAATCGACTATAAAATGGCCGCTTGGAAAGAAATGGGTTTAATAGCTTACTTTTTATGATTTAAGAGACGCCATATAAACATAGTATTTCAATAAATAACAATTCGCAGCTTGTAGATACTACAGTTGGTAAAGAGAAAAGGCTAGGTATACTTTAATCAATTGCTTTTCATGAGCATCACTAAAATGAGTAATAAAAATGTATTCAATGGCAATGGAAAGTTTAAAAGCTTACAAGACTGGCAAAAGCTTGTACTCATGGTGTATCGGTAATATTGAAAGATTCATAAACAAATGATTCGCATTTTAGTATAACAGTTTTCCAATTTAATTAAAAGATAATTTAAACATAAAATTAAGTAATCATGGACTTCACACTATTTTATTTAATTAACTATGGTTTTATTACTGTGGAGCCAGCTGACTGATTGAAAATGACCTGTCTATGTCGTAGCTATCACTGTTTCCCGTACCTAGCAATAAATTGAGCGATATTTGCAATAGCCGAATTTTTTTTCAATTTTGTCCCTCACACTAAGGTATACATATCCCGATTACTGTGCTTTGATCGGTTACTGTGTCCTGTCCTTTTACATGGGATACAGTAAATGCATTATTAGAATCTTATGGTAAACAGACGATACCCAGTAATAAAAGTATAAAATTTTTTTCTTAATTGTGTCATACGATTGTATTTGATTTTTATAAAAGATATATAAAAGAACTATTTAGAAAATACATTCGAATTAATTAAAATATCTATGAAAGTATTAAAAATTGAAGAAAAATTAGTGTAATTTAACAAAATTTAGAGATTGTCTGTTTAATGGTCACGAATAACCGTGGCATGTGCCCTATTTTTACTTTATGAATCTTTTTATTTTTTAATAACAATGGCCTTGTCTCTTTAAGCTTTAATCAATTTTTATCAATATTTTTTTGCACACTACTTGACTACCGAATCTATATTTCATTCGTAAATTAATACAATCATATCGCTAAAAGAAATTGCAAGATAAATTGAAATTGTCTAAAAAGAGTACACACATCCCGTTAGTAGAATCAAATGCAACGATAATATAGGAAAAGAAGGAATAGCTAGAAAAGAGAACAGGTTAATATATATAAGGCCCCGTTTTTCACACGAATCTTGTCGCGCAGCTGCAAAAGGTAGACTCCGACAAAGAATAAGAAGAACAGGAAGAAGAAGAAGAAGAAGAAGAAGAAGAGCGAAGAGAGAGAGAGAGAGAGAGAGAGAGAAAGCGAGAGAGAGGGAAGGTCGAGCTGAGAGCGATGGTAGATAGTAGAACGACGGCCGAATGGCAATGCGAGTCTGGTGTGTGCACACGGCACGTTTAACGACACATACAGAAGCAGCAGCAGCAGCAGCAGCAGCGGCGGCGAACGAACGTATAACCCGATAACAGCCATTAGAAAGCGCTCTGCACGCGGTTCCTGCACCCCGAGTAATACCTCGCTTCCTCCGTCTATCTATGTATATACACGCTTCTTCTTGGGCGGGAGAGAAGAGCTGCGCAGAGCGAATAAAGCCAAGAGAGAGAGAGAGAGAGAGAGAGAGGAAAGTTGATTAGCGTACGACCTGAATGATTTATGAGCGGCTGATAGACAGCGAGAGGCTGCCACCGCCGCCGCCGCGCGAGTACGAAAAATAAAAGCGCGCGACGTATGGCACATGCAGCGGGAAAGTTAACGATATGCGCGTTGTCTCGTCGTCGTGCGAGTACAGGCAAAGGTGCCAGAAGAACACCGCGAGTGATCCGTATTAGCGCCTGATTCGGAACGCGACTGCGGAAAGAAACGAGGTTCTCTCGTGTACATATGTATTGCCGCTGCGGAATATTACGGTTCCTGACGTCTTTACGACGAAAAGCTGCGATTTACCGCGCGCGACACACATTGCGCGATGTGCCGCTAAATTCCAGCATAGCTGGTAGATTTTTTCCTGACCTTGTCCGTCGGCTAAATATATATTGTTACGTTCTTCGTATGCGAGCGAAGATTGAGTTCTGATATATAGTGGGGGGATTATAGTGACCCATCATAGGTTTTTTTTGGAGGGGGGGGGATAAGTTGTGACGGTAATAAAAGGCTTATTAAAATTAGAGTCTTTAGAACCTTGGAATTTGATATTTCTATAGTTTGACGTGTTATACGCACAGATTAAAGTGCGTGAAACAGCATGAAAAGCATACTGATTGGCCTTTAAGTAGATATATGGTGAATATAGCAAGACGAGTCCTATGATGGATTGCTTATTATGTACGCACTGCAGAAAAGATATGCTCAGCTGGTACGACTTTTTAAACGATTTCTTTGTGGAGAAAGTCAAACGTTATTTTTTTTTATATACTGATAAGAAGTGCTACGACATTTATTATACTCTACTTGTAATTAATTTTTGTCACTGATGCCAATCATCGGTTATAGCTTGATTACTCGGGATCCCTCATGGGAGAAAATAGTGCGCGAGATCACAAGTGAAAATCTCCCGAGTTTTATCAAGAAGGTCGAAAAGAAAAAAGAAAGGAGCTAATGAGCGAAACTTTACTGCTAGTATATTTTCCACCTAATCTATTTCTAAAAGATGTCCTCTCGCATACAGACGTCATTACACGCGAGATAAGAATCTGATAAGGCCGGTAAAAGTCGAGCGTGTGTATATATCCAGACGTCGCTAAGGCCTTATCGCATTACGCTCTAACAAAAAAAAAAGCTAATCCAGCTCTCCTTTCACCTCGCGGACATCGATTAAAACAAAAACGTGGAATATATACAAGCCGGGCGCGAATGCATGTATTCTCGCAACAAAAGCTAAAAGAAACTAATCATTATCGAATTCCACGCAACGGAAAATGTGTCGCGCGAGCGCGCGGTCGATTAAACCGATCCTCTCGCTCGCGGCCGATTGAGCGCGTGTTCGTAATTACCCGGGCGGCGCCTAGTAAAGTGTCAGTATATAGGTGTATGATGGGCGAGGCAGGGATAGAAGTGAAAAAGCCAAGATACGACGAGAATGTATATATTATGCGCGATATCGTGCGTTCGGTGTTGAGTTCGTTGATCTAGCCGGCTATAAGTGTTCACTAATCGGTTGGTATATATACCCGCTCGCGAGATCGCGGTTGGGAGATTATAGTCGCGGAAAAGTGCGGAATGAGTCTGACCCTTTACATAGATTCGTTGAGACTGTATATGCATGTATATGCGTATTTTCTTAGGGTTTGAATATGCAATAGAAAGTAATTAGGGCGCGAGTGCCATTCTAATTGTCAACGGCTATTTTAATTATAATTACCTCGTACGAAAATTTATCATTAATTATTACCATCTAAACGAGGATTTTATTATTTTAGATTCGTTCGCTTATAATACACACATCTATCAACGACCTTAATTATTTATTAACTGTTAACAAACCTGTTGCGATAACTTTATTAAAACTAAGAGTATGTATATAATAAACCGACGGAGTTTTTGTTAATTTCGTTAGTTAACGAAACAGAGTTAAGCCCTGCGCTTAATTATTACTTCTTTCGGGCAAAGGCTGTAGCCACCGCAAAAGTTTAAGCTGTCCCCTTTGAAGTATATCTGAATTTGATATTTCATTATCCCTGCTAATGACAATCGAGTTAGCTCTCTCTACGCTCGTGGAGCTGCCTCCCCCTCCCCTTTATTGTCGTTTTTTTTTTCTTTTCCATCTCACGAGTCCCGGTGGAAGAGACTAGGGAAAGAATGAATTCGTGTACAAGGGGTGAGCCTTGCGTTGAACTGGGGGTAAGATTCGCACGGTGAATACTTAAACAACTGAGAGAAGGATACGGATGTGAGACTACTACATCGCGATGGAATTTATGTTGATTGTTGTCCGATTGTGCGGTGCGCCGAGGAAGCTGCTGATGTAACGAAAGTTATTGTTTCGTCGTGTCTTCGCTTTAGTCGCTGGACCGCATAACCTAAAAATCTCTGATTACATTTGCATCGTTGATTAATGCGATTGTGATCGTAATCCAGTGTGTATATTTAATCTTTTACAAAATAAGATGATAATTCGCTTTTTCCCAACCTTTTTTTTTATATTTTAATTTTTAATTTCGCGTATCTTTATTATAGACGCGAAGCAATTAAAGTTATTTTTATAAATTCCGGTAATATTTTTGTAAGGCATTTATGAGATTTCGTTTAAAATAAAATTTAAGATAATATATGACTTCTCGTCAATTAATAAGATTACGAAAGTTAAAAGTGATCTAACTGATAAATTTTGAGTAATAATCCCGTTATATTCGTTTATAAATACATGCCATTTATTTTATACCGATCATTTTCATATTTAAAACGGTGCACTTGAATCAATTCTAATTTATGGTTATATCAACCGCTAAAAAGACTATACATCCTACGCATTAAGTATTTTCTAAGATATTAAAATAATTTTAGCTCAACAGCATAGCTTCTTTCTCTTTTCCACAAGTTTTTTCGCAACATGAAGAAGAAGTAATATTTTGCAAACGTCGAAATATACATAAAGAGAGCCGTGCAGCGAAATCGTCGCGAGTCCAAAAAGACGAGACGACGAGTGAAATCTGCAAAAGCCTCGCGGTCCGCCTCCTTTACAGACGCTATACATTGTGCGCCACGGCGCAGAAAGAGCAAGAGCAAAGAAGAGAGAGAGAGAGAGAGAGAGAGAGAGGGACGAATCTCTCGTCGGAAGCTGCTGCTGCTGCTGCTGCTTCACTGTCCCGCAGCGCACGTCATCAAGGGGTTAATTTAATCAAATGCGACGGGTGCGGGGAGGCAGAGAGACAGAGAGAGGGAGAGGGGCTTTTGTTTTAAGTACCGTTAACGAGTGTTTATTTTAAAATCCTCCGGGCTAATTGACCGCAAGCTCCTTCGCTGTACGCCGCAGCCGCTGCTGAGCTGCGGTCCTCTGTACTGACCTACGCGCACGCATACACCGACACTGCACACACACACACACACACACACACACACACATATACGTGGTCAGGAAAAATAAATAAACGAGGGCACAAATGACCGGCGTGCCAGACGCTTATTTAATAATGCCGCCCCGCTGCTCTCGTGTGTCTCTCTACATGTGTGTATGTGTGTGTGCGAGGGAGAACATGGCGCTAAACCGCGTGTAGACTCAGAGGCTGTGTGTATGTGTGAACGCGACCTTAATCCTATTACAGCTGCTGCTGTCGCTGCTGCTCTCGTCACGGCGGCTACTCCTTTCTTATATATGCATTGCTTATCCATTGGGACGAGGAAGCTGTACGAGATTTTTCTCGCTTCCGTACCAACCGAGCTTTTTTGTCTATGTGGCCGAAGTGGCCGTCGTGCGATAGCCGCCGATAATCAGACCATTAAACAAGTTTTTTTGCGGAGTATAACGATGCAGGTGTTCCGTACGCTTATATTTGCTATCAATTAAACAACGGCCTTTTGTACAGCTTCTTTAGCACGATTGCGATAAGCAATAATTTTTGAGTAAAATACATTGCCCATATTTTCTATAGGTTGAAATGGCTATATAAATCTAGATATAAATCGTTTGAAACAGCATGATTCGTATTATCAGTCCGCCGTTAGCAATTCAGAAATATATAATTCCTTCAAAATATTATTTTGGGGACAGTGGACCATGCTAGACGCGCGAAGAGTGTCGCGCGAGTTGCTATGATAACTGTAACACACGTTTCAGTTCCGGGAATTTCGATGAGCCTTGAACTTTCTCGAATCATCTTAAATTATGCAGCTTCGCGTGAGCATATCTTAATGTGAAACATTCAAGTACCTTTTACTTTCTATTTTGATTCGATGTTGATATAACGTTTGCGCGTCAGAGAAAACTGACAAAGATTTGCGATCTATGATGTTTGCATGGTATTTGTACTTTTACATCTTCTAATCAACCAGTATACTCTATGAAAAACATTTTCGTTTCAGGTTTCAAGTCTCGTTATTGCTTGTCCAGTGTAACTAATTAATTTCTAAGTTACTATTATATTAATTTCTATTTCCACTTGCAATCGAATGCGAGGCTTTCACTTTCATTTTGTCTTTGAAAGACTTTTTCATTCTAAGTCAATGGTTACAACGACTCAATTAATGTTTCGATAAAATGCAATATTAATTTTCGGATTATTGCAATCAGATCTGTTTGTAAAATTATAAGGAAATTTTACAATCTCTGTTCAAATTTATTACGCAATATTATATTTATTTAGTAACGAGTGAAACCACTTAACTCAGCTTGCTTCCTTTTCTCTAAATAAACGAAATTACTAAATTTTTTAGTCTCTTGTCATTTTATGGAGGAAATTGAACGTTCTGCTTAAACATAATTTTCAATTCAATTTTATCGTGAATTATCGCGTTGCGTTCTTATGCAATAGATGCATATATTATTGATGATCTTCCGACTGATCGGTTTTCACCGATTTATCACGCCTCTGTTTCAATTAATCGGTTAACTTGCTCGCTTCTAGCGCATTTCGATCGTCTCGTTTTTTACCAATCAATTCGCTAGATAATGTACTATCTTTTTTGATAGAAAAGGCATATCGGCGATGATATAGTTTTCAGACATAATTTTCGGGATGGTCTTTTTTTGGAAAGCGAATAATTAGGCCGGATATTCTGGTAGGTATATATGCAGGGGGAGATTTTGCACCGTATTTGGATTTTTTTTTTCTTCAAGTTGCAACGGTTCACAAAGTTGGAACTATACCGCCTTTTTTACTTCACTCCACCAATGTCGACTTTCACTGAAATTTCTAAGAATGTGCACACTAGAAAGCCACGTTATCGCTGGTTGAAATCTTATGGGTTGACACGCTTCGAGGTGGAGTTCTCGTTCTTTTTTTTCTCATTCCGATCGCCAAATTATACGTGAAACATGATTTTTTGATCACCTGCAAAGTTTTTAAAAAAATTTTTGTCTAACTGGTATTATTGACGCTGTTCATGTGAATTCTTGCGGCTTTCGAACGTTTATCAAAGAAATATAAAATATTTTCAATTACTATTTTTATCTATCACTATACATATACCACTTATCGATATTTTTCGCGATTTCATTTCAGTCAATATTATAGTGATTAGATACAGTGATGTATTTTCGACTCTCGAAGCGATGTGCGCGGCGCAAATGAAGAGCAAAACTCGACATGCGGAGCTGAGAAAGTTCCCAGCACGTCAAACGCAATCACGGAGGTTCACTGTGCCAGTAGAACGAGTCCAAAACCATCAGACGCCTCGGCATCATTGATTTGTACTAGTCACATCGTGTCCTCATGAATCAGTGTCATTTATGCCCAGTGTACACAAGCTGAATACATAGTCTAAGATTTATACACGAGGTCGAAATTATGTAGAGTGTGTACACGGCGTTTTGGCTGCTTTTATTCTGGACGAGCGCACCGCTAACTTGATATACCCGTAATGGCGATAGCTTTCGCTTCATAGTTCCAGTTTTATAATTCCTTCGACGAAAGATCGATCTTACCCGAAGCCTATCTGCATTTATTTTTGGCTCAGCTCTTAACTTCATGGGCGTTTGTATCCGTTGTAATTAATGGATTGTTTAGGAGTTGCTATACCTATAGGAATGAAGTTCAAGATTAATTTTCATACCTGCTCATTGAGTTGATTGCAATAGCTGAAAAAGTATTGGTCCAATACTTTCACTGGAGCATGAAAAATTTGTCGGCACGAAATTTCTCTGGACAATTGATTTTCATTTGTGCTCGATGAAATAAAAAAAGTGCTATAACATGATAAATTCCACGCCGATGTTGATTGGAAAATATTAAATTTATTACTTTATTTAGGTCGAAAACGGCTACTGAGAATAAAACTGATGGGTTAGAAATAATATCGTGCGTTCGCGTATTTATCAGAAAGCATGAAAAGCTACTTATGGAAACAAAAAGAGCCGTTTTCCAAATGAATAAAAGATAAGTTTCTACTTTTATTACAGCATTATTCATATATATTCTAATTTCAAATAAATGTGTTTATCAATCACGCGTGACAACCCAAAGTGCGAGACATGTTAAATGGAATGAGAGAATTTTAATAACAAAGAGAATAATTACGTTCGAGAAAATTAGCGGCATCATAAAATTCCAGAAGAAAGGTATTATTTAAATATTTATGAGCTTTCAAGCATTGAAAGCAATCGTTTCATTTGCATTGTGAGCAGTTCCATGTTTGCATTTTAAAAATAACAATTCCATATACGATTTATTTTTTTATTTATTTATTTATTTATTTACCAGATTTCATACCGTTACATTCAAAATATAATCACAATATTTGAAGAACTTACATGCTATAGAGGTGAATTAAATCACCTGTACATAGATCTGGTACTATCCCAGCACCCTTATATAAAATTTGAACTTAAAACTATTAATACTTATAACTAAAAAACAAAAACAAATCATATTAAGCTCTGTGAGTGTGTAACAGTTTTATAGAATTTTGTATTCTAGTAACAATATTATTCCTTTCGAATATAATAAATCAATTTTAATTACAATTATGTTAATTTCTTAATCCAAATTTTTAGCTTATCTTTTAATGATTTTTTGGTCAAAGATAGAATTTTTAGATTATTTAATTATTGGACAATCAACAAATTCACTATCTTTTGTACTTATAGTTTTGTTAATTTTTGGCTGTGCTATATTTTTTTGTCTAGTTTAATTCCATTTAATAAGCTGCTAAAAGTAGATGTATATTAAAAATGGACTAGGGACATTTAACAGAGTAATCAAATAATATCGCGCGTTGCACGCAAGAAATTCAATGTGCACTTTAACTTAAAAACTAAACTATAGCCTTTCAGCTCGGTCGTAACGATCTCGCGCCAGTCACATTCTAAAATCTAAAAACAGATACAATTTTCACCGACGAGCATTATGCATATACGAGTCTTTTAAAATTCCATCAGCACAGCGTTCACGATTTCCCACAACTCATTCGGTAAATAACAAGCATCTTGCTTCGGTCGCGTGCACATAATACGACGAGCAACTTAAAATTCACGTAAGCTCCGGCGCAACTTTCAAAAAAAAAAGATCTCCGTAAAAAATTCGTTATAGAGCGGAGAGCAGAGATGTCCTCATCCCAAAGGCAAAAGGTTGGAAAGAAAATGCTTCGGTCCCAGTTCGTTTTCTCGTACGGTCGCTTCGTCATAATGCATACACACGAGTCTCTCTCTCTCTCTCTCTCTCTCTCTCTCTCTCTGTCTTTCTGTAGATATATACGTCGTTCATTTTCAATGCCAACGTCCTGTAGACGCAACGTCACGTTGTCTATATACGTGTACTCCACGCATAACACCGGTTTACTAGCACCGCGCGTACATGTGCACGTATATACGCTACGGTATGGGGAAAGAGAGAGAGAGAAAATCGGTATACGGTAGTGAAGGAGGGGGGGGGGGAGGATAGACCAGCTAAGAGTCGCGCGGGTAGTGGAAGAAAGCGCAAGAGAGATAGAGACAAGGTGGCGAGCAGTTATAAAGGGGATCCTGTTTCCTCGCGATTCTCAGTTTGTTATGCATTTCACGTGGCCGTCACACGCCCAGAGAACTGGGCCAGCGTTACTGCCGTCGTCGTCGTCGTCCTCGTCGTCGTCGTCGTCGTCATTAACTACCTGAACATCGACAGCCTCAACATGAGGACATGCCTTCGACCGAGTGTAATAAAATCCTATGGATATTATTGTTGATTTAGTTCACGATCCTTGTTTCCTTACTTAAATTTAGTGCTGTGATTTTTGTTTAAACGAGTGTTAATAAGAAGCATGAGGATGTCAACTATTTTTGATTTTCGTTTTTTCCAGCTTCAGTGCTTCCTGATACTCCTTGTATTTAGTGGCACGACAGAATGCATCTTTTTTCAGTTGTGAGTATTATTTAAATTATATATTCTTTCACTATAGGCATTAAGATGGTTCTTATTATAACATTCCTTTTTATTTAAATTTATGTATGCAGTCGTAGAAGTTGTGATTTTTAACAATTAAATATATCGATTAAATTTTTCAAACGTGTTGAAGTGGAGACGTAATAAAAATATAATATTCATAATAAATCTATTATAAACTCAAAACATTTCAGGCACAATATGCTAACGTAATAAAAAACTGAAAAAAAAAAAGAAGAAATTTTAGATTATTCTCATGGTAAAATGAATCACTAAAAATATGTAGCTCACGGGATAAAATCGCAAACTGGATTTACTGAACAGCAAAGCATAATTTACCTAAAAACTCATTCTGAACGTTTCAAGGAAGGTCTACTTAACTATCATAGAGAGTCCACCGTTTATACCTCTTATCATATACCTCTTAAGAGAATCCAACTAGTTCGGTGAATTATGCTTGAGTGATCTGGTTTATTAAATTAGATACATGAACGCTTGAATGAGTTTCTATTTTGCGGATGAAAAATAAAATTTTATTAAGAAACAGCCATACTAAAGTTAAATGACGGATCAATGTCCCTTCTGATTCCATAGAATCTTAATAATATTTGCGTGATATCTTCAGCATATTTTGCCTTATTTTTATACAGTTCAGTAAAGTCAACCCGAGTAACTTAGGTAATGTCTGCTTGCAATTTTTTTCCTGCACTTCTGCTAAACTAAAAGGAAATAAAATCTATTAATCAATACTATACACTTTTTGCATTTTACAAAGTCAATAAAAAATTATCCAGTAGGTTTTTAAATTAGTAATGTATACTATGATAGTTAAGCTTAAGCGATTGTAATTATACATTAACAGGCGCATGAACAATTAGTTCAGCATTGATATAATGTTAATGAAATCTACATTAACGCGGATTATATAACAAGCAGTGGTTAAATCGAGATAAATTTCGCTTATTACATGCCCCTAAGCATTCCAATGTGGAGGGCTTATAAGAAATAATCATAAGCACGGATTCCGAAGCGTGTACGATATACCGCGGCTTCTCGACGGAAAACTCTACTCCTACGGCTGCGTGTATTTCTTCGAGCGTAAATAATGCCGATAAATTAACCACTGCCTGGGATTTATGCGTAATGCGTATTAAAGGGATGCTCCATAATGTTTCAAACGCTTCGCGCACGTATACAATAACGTAACGCGCTAACGTGATTCTAAAATCCGTGATTCATAAATTTATCACGGTCAATATACTCTAATATCCGTTGTTAATTTACATTGCTGCGGAAACTTAAACATGTACATCTTCAAATAATTGCAGTGCGCTAATTGCGAATTCGCAGTGGTTTAATTTAATCAGCTTTAATTGAAAATTATCTTATTAGCTTATTCTCTGATATGCGCAATGGGGCTTTGAAATATTACAACAGTTACTTGGAATTATTAGTATCTATTTGGTCCAATTGTTTAAGAATATAAATTATTTATAAATAAAATATTAGGAGTGTCCGGGATAAGAGTTCATTAACAGTAATTTTTATAAATATTGACTCATCGTGCAATAAATTCTAATTCGTTCAAGATATATTTATACACATATAGGTGGTGCGGTGAAATTTTCGTTAACCCAATTTCTGAATTTACAATTTTCATCAACATATTCACTACATCATTTAAAATGTCTCCGGAAGAAAGAAAAAGACACTTAACAAATCACTGTATATAACAAGCTTCGAAGTAATGCTTTTCTTTAGACGAGTAAAATTTCGCAAGCTAAAACAGCAAGCGTTTTGCGAGTCCGCTCATAATGAGGCGGTACACTGTTACGCACGTATATCCCAAAGTACACATATACATACACATATACACGTATGTATGTATCGGGGATGGATGGGCGCGAGCGGCCAACAAACCAAGCTTCATAATTGACCGGGAATTATGTTCTGGGGATTATAAGTTATTTGTTCTATACGCTGCACCGGTACGGTGGACGATGAGGTGGAGCCGGAGAAGGTGCAGGAGGAAGAGGAGGGGAGGGCGATTTTGTTGCTGCTAATGGCGAATTAATTTTCGAACGGGCCCGCCACGGTTTACCACGCCATTTATCGAAGGATTAAATCACTCTGTCTCTATCGCCGCGAGTGAGAGAGAGAGAGAGAGAGAGAGAGAGAGAGAGAGAGAGAGCACGTACTCCAACTCCCTCAATCCTCTATAACCTCCTCCTCCCCCTAATTCCCCCGTAAACAGACACAGATACAGTCAAATACATATACACATACATATATACACGTAGAGTCTTTCCTTTTGCTCTGCAAAAGCATCGAGCATCGAGAAAATCTGACGGGGACATTGCGTAAAATGTTAATACTTTCGATTTAATAAATAATTGCGCCCTGGATCGATGCTTGACGCTGCTGGACATAATGTGGCCGATTATGAAGTTCAGGGCTTAAGCATCTCGATTTAATTTTTGGATTATTAGCCGACACTTACACTAATGTGCGATATTTTTCATTACATATATATTTAATTCAGCGCCGGTCGTATTTTATATAGCCTTTTTTTTCAATGGAAATTTGACGTTATCGGGGCTAATAAATATTATTTTTGCAGAATAAATGTTATTTATCCAGCGGAATTATTTTCTCCGTATACGTGCATATAGAAAGAATATAAAGGATGCAAAAAATTTGTTAATTTTATAGTCGGTTTATTTTAATGCGCAGTAAATCACGAGTATATTAACTTATTTTTTTTTGGAAAAAGAGCTTTGGAAAAATAAAAGGCTAATTTATTATTGATTATGCTTAAAAATGCGTCTGATGTGTCGTTGTTTTTTATGACTGCCTCGCTTTATAGATCATTAAAGCTGAATAATTTAAAATGATATTTTTTGCCAAATTATTATATTCATAACAAATAAAGGCCGTATTAAATTGAATTAATTACCGGATTATATTATATATAAAAAAACGGCTATGTCCAGAAATTTTTAATGACCGAGACCCATTGTGTTAATAAACAGAGCTGCACGTATATATTCGTGTTGGAAATTGCATTAAATTTCATTGATTTTTTATTAAAAATGCAATGAACAGCCAAATCATAAAAATAATCTCGCCTGTTGTATAAATGAATTTAAAAAAAAAAGAAAATAAAACAAACTAAATGCAATAAATTGGTTGGAAGACCGAAACGAGCACTGATGAGCCTCCTCGAGACACTGGGCGGTGGTCACAAGATGGAGAAACCGATTCATCATTACCATATGCACTATTATCCGGTGCCGATACTATTTCCAAAGCCAGCGCCGCCGCCACCGCCAAAGATCGAGATCGATTTGTCTGCACTGCACAGGTAATGTATCTTTAGCGCCGTTATTCACGCCTCATTTATCTCTTATAGACACTTTGAGACCAGTTTTATTTAGAACAAGGTCATTTTTCTACGAAAGGAATTGCATTTAAAATGTCGATACGTGCAGAGAACCTCCTTTTTCTTAGAAAAATAAAATCTTTATGAAAGAGATCTATTGTGACCTCGTCCCTTATATCATTAGTTTACTATTTACACTGCACTGAAATAATTTCGAAAAAATTGTCTTTCAAAAAGTAGTCCAATCGAGATAACCGAGGCCGGTCTTTTGTTTTGACCGCAAGTCACCGCTGACTAAGATGCATTGGCATCTTTTTCCTTTTTTTTTGTTACAGCGGTCACAATCAGCTGCGCTCGTTTGGCTGGGGGGACTACGGCAAGATTCACGAGCCAGAAATTATCGTACCAGCGTCGAATCACGAATCTTGGGCCTCGCCGCTACCGGAACCCTGGCCTGATACTGTACCGCCACAGCAGAAATCCTGGGCCTGGGACAACAATGAGATCCTCGGTGAGTCATTCCACGCGACATGACGTGCACTTTTTCTTTATCTTTATTCGTTGTTTCGGTTGGCGCGCGCTATTTCGACTGGCCTATTTGTGAATACTTATTATAAATATTTTTACTTCTATAACGAGATATTGAACTGAAAATTTTCCATGATTTTTTTAAATTAAGCTGCTAGACGTGAACTAAAATTAATTCTTTTTGGTATTTGCTGTATATTTAGTAAATATTTTTTTCCCGTAAAAATAATTTCCACGAACACAATTTTTATTTGATTTCAAGAATTTTTTGTTCAAATTTAGTACAATCACATTCTTCTGTATACTATTTTATTATCAAATACAAAAAAATCATTACAAATTTACATTTACAAATTGGGATTCTAAAAAAAATTATAGTTGGGAAAAAAAGAGATAAGCATTCGTTTTAAATACAATTAAAACATTTGATTCCAATTGAATTTTCTCATCGAAGTATAATCAGCTCTAGGATATTTCCCCGGAAAATAACACCCGTGGCAAAAATTCACGTAGGAAAATTCGGGGCCACTCGTCGACAATTGCGCTCGCCAGCTACTAAAGCACAATATATATAAGAAAAAAAAGGATACCCCAGATCTTTTTCTTTATATGTGTTCCGTTGTTTTCACTAGAGAAGGATCACGTGTATAAAGAAGCTAAACCTCCGGGCATTTCACTTCAGGTTCCTTTACACCAGCAAATCGTCCTTTATCAGCCGCCAGCCAAAGACACCAAGTCTACCTTACTGTCAACGTTGTTTAAGAAGCTAAGGCGCATCAACGAGGCATTGTTCCATCCCGAGGAGGAAGATTGCCACGAGCAGCACGACAATAAACCTCACATCACCAATTCCTTGACTTACACCGCCGCCTCGTAAAAGCCGCACTTTTAACGCGACGAGCCGCCGCTGCGTCCCTTTTTCCTTTGCACTGCGAACTCCTTCTTTCTTTCTTTTTCGTTTTTTTTTCTCGTTGCTTTTGCTCAACCTTTCGCATACGTTCGCTGTGATTGTTTAGCGCGTAAAAAAAAAGTCTGCACCGCAAGTAGTAGTATTCTACGAATCCCTCGCGTGCCAGAAATTAGCATAATTAGTATATAGTCAAAAAGGGGTATATGCAAAGCGTGCGCTCGCGTGCGTTAATTTACGGGGCGAAGTATTGAAAAACAAATAGGTTCAGTGCGCGCCTAGTTATGCGAGAAAACATATATTTGCATATATATACACATTCACTCAACTTGTCATTCTAATATGTACTTTAACGCCTCGACCAATCGCATTCATAATTGCAATTTTCACGAGGGAAGAGGCTCGCGCGCAGAGATGCTATTTTGTGCGTTCGACAGTTTACCGGCGCCGATGATCGTCTGTATATATATATATATGTATACAAGCAATGCGTGCAGTGTAACTGTTGCGCGAGTCTGTATTCCTGCGCGCACACGCACATAAATCTGACCTCGAAAGTGGCTTTCCTCTTTGCGCATGACTTATTCGCTGCTGCTGCTGCTTTCACTCGTAGATGATTATCCATCGTGTTTATGTCTGCTTACATTGCAACCCTGTCAAGCTGCACTGTCAACTTATAAACCCGTTCGTCAGGATTGATGTTAAATTATCCCCCCTTCTCCGGTTGACAGGACGAGGCTTTTCCTTCTTCTTTTTTCTTATTGTTTTTCAATGGAGAGACGAGCTTGTTAATTTAGTAATTGGCTTTAGTTCTGCTTTGAAGGTCAGTACTTGCGTCCTGTATACTTTAGATGTGTACATTTTCGTTCGCTAAAATAATTGTAAACTTAGGTATAAGTAGTTGTAAGAAGAAACACTCTGCTGTAATTTATAATTACTTAGTGCGCTGCGCAAGAAATTTTGTTAAGACACATTATTTATATGTTCATTAAACATCATGTTCGATATAGATTTATACGCTTTATAATTTACGCACATTCTTGATTGAAATAATTAAATATCCACGAATTTCTTTTTTTATCATAGGAACTTACCACGCAGTAACTACGTATATTTAATGAAGCTGCGCAATTTAATGAAAATATCACGAGCACAATAAAGTATAATATGATGTTTCCCGATTCCCGAGGTTCGGATTAATGTTATCTCAACATAATCGAAGAAAAGAACTTTATCATTCGAACATGATTGTACGGCTAGAAGTATGAGTAGTTATCAAACTACAAGATTACATAAAGCGAAATCCAGCGATACGGAGGAGAAAATGGTTATAAAGTCGTCGACAATGCCGGAGCGCGTGTAAGTTTACGCACAGCAGCATAGACACACACACACACACACACACACACTCACGTGTGAAAGAATTGCGTCTGAGAGTCGGTGGGTATACAGCCATAGCGGGGTAGGGGATTAAAGGGAAGGGGAGCGGAAGAGAACGCGGCATAAATATGGTGCATGCATGGTTATTTAAGGGGCTATTACATTTTTATGGACCGGATGACGTATTGCCGCGGCTCCTACCCATACGAGACGCAAGGGAGGGAGATAGAGAGAAGAGAGAGAGAGAGAGAGTGCGGAGCAAAAGTACATGTACACGAATATAAGCGACGTGTCGCACGCGCGCGTGCCAGGCCTATGTCTCTAGTCCATTCCAGCGGAACACCTTTATAAAATACCCGAGAAATATCCTTAGTATGATTTCTTCCGCTCCGGAAATCCCGACTGTTTTCTTCTCTTTTGGCCACACGATAGATCGAGACGGGGAATGTGTATACATTTAGAAAGTTTTCTGGACTGTCTCTACAGAAGCGAAAAAGTGATCGTGGACCGCGTATCAACATGTATCAATTTCTAATTGCACTTTTACCGCGACGTAATTAAATGATATTCGCGCGAGAAATCGAAAAGCTCGATTACGTAATCTCAGATATATTTGCCAAGTTTTATCGATCTTTTTTCGCTAGGTGATTAAGATTGATTTGTATCAGCTGTTTATGAGGTCTTATTAGACGAACTTGTATAGTTGCGTAAAATTTAATGAGATATACGTGCAGTGCGAGTTTTAAAAAGTGTTGCGCCGACTACAAACTTCCGGTAATGTATAATTAATGTATGTCGGTAGATCTTATATTTATTTGATTTTCTCCTTTCTAGATTTCGATTCGTATAGAGAAAGTGAACGGATTTAAAAAAATATTGATCTTATTTCATACGAGGCGTAATTACTATGTACACTTTTAATAAGAACCGGAATGACACTGCTGATAAATGTTTACTTGTAGAGAATCGTGCGAGAGATATCGTAATCATAAGGTGCAGATGATTTTGTACATTATTATAGTAGTTGTAATTATTGTGAAGTAGTAATAGTATTATTAGTGTATTTCTGTAGCTTTCAAATAAATTTTTGCTTAATCTGTAAGTCTTTAGGAAGATCTCTAGAGATTCCTGCAGTTAACTACTTTTAAACTTGGGTGCTTTCTTAAATGGAAACTCATCGTTAAAAATATGGTCTTTAAGTAAGTAAAACTAATGGTTTTTGTATACTTATACCCTTTTTTATCTTATCCGTTTAAAACGGTTTAGTGTGTTCTTCTTACTATTTATAGTTACTTTTGCAATCTAGAACCTGTTGAATAAAGAAATCTGATAAATTGTGATAGGTATAATTTGGGTTAGTTTTAATTTACATTAATTTCCGCGACAATTTTTTGTCAAGTCCTTTGAAAATAAATTGTTTGAAATTTTTTTTCCATTATTATTAAGATCCATAAGAAAAAACGTATAACAAGAAAGTTTTCTCAAGGTTCTCATCCTGAATATAGTACCAATTATACAAATACTTCCTCTTTAAAGCATTCTTAAGACTATAAATTGAAAAAAAAAAGACTTAGCTAAAAGTAAATGTCATCTTAACCGCACACGAAAATTCCAGTTAAAGTTTCATTAAAAAGTATAAGGAGTGCGCCATTTACAAATCCACGAGTCGCATGCTGGCAAGTTAATGACGCCACTCAACAAAAGAGTCACTCGATTATTATCGCCACTATACCGGTAACGCAAATCGCTGACGCGCTTCTCTCTCCCGCAATCATCCTTGCGCCATATACTATAGTAAAAAATCCGACTCGTTATATAGACTGCACACACACACACCCACACACTCGGTTTCCGGAAAATTTCAGCAATTCCCGTGCACCGCACAAAAGTCATCGAGCACCAGTAGCACATAGGCAGCAGCAAGTATACATATATGCGTACAGTGCACATACCCGAAAGTATATACGCGAACGAATTTCGCGACTACGACGACGACGACGACAAGGACGACGGCGCAGACGAGGTAGAGCGAGTATAGGGGCGCAAGGTAGTAGTAGGCGCTCGTTAAAATTGAAGCCGCAATTGACAGTGATTGTGACGAGGAGGCACTCCTGGCTGGCCCGTAATTGACAAGACAGCCTGTTGTACTCTCTCTCTCTCTCTCTCTCTCTCTCTCGCGCGCGCTCGCTCTCTTACCCTTTACTCAGTATGTGTGTGTGTGTGTGTGTGTAAGCGCGCACAACAGTGCAGGAGTATATAGCGCGCACAAATCCCCCGAGCACGTGCGAATCACTTCGAGTGCATGTATGTATATATAGGGAACTGTCTATAGCTATATACGAACCGCGTGTAGATGCGATTTTTCTTGCTGAGCTTTAAGATATCGCGCGTGCGAGCGCCTTTCTCTGCGCGAGTCTAGCACGTCTCGTTAGGATATCGGCACTGCGCTTAACGATCTTTCGCCTATGCGATGACTTGCTCTTATGGACTCGTTTGGTTTAGCTTGACAAAATATGCCGACTTATATGCGTAATCCATCCGTGCGCGAATTCAAACTTTTCGCACGTAGTGTGATAATATAGAAACGTTGTGCAACTAGTGCAGAAAATATAGTCTATTCCTAGAGTGATGATGTCTACATTCTCTGCGTGTGTTATATATATATTGCACAATATAGTTGTTTTAAAAAATGCATGGGAATGGTTTATTTTTCTCGTGCCTATTTATCGAGCGCAATCGTTCGTGTTCCTTCACTTTAACGGTAACCGTTATTTTTTTGTGTGTGGACTGTTATGATAAATCATTTACATGTCAATTCTACTTTGGCTATACGTATTTTTTGAAAACTATGCGGAATCCGGGAGAAAATATTTAATAACAGTTAATGAGTATTACTAATTGAGGCAAGTAAATCATACATAGGCATTTTAATGAAGGATTCATTTAATGCAAGACATCCTTTTTCTCAGTGCACGGTGTTCCCGATTGGAACATTATATACACAAAAAAAGGAAAGAAAAAAAATCAGTAATATTAACGCACTTAATTTTTACTAAAAGATTTTAATTATACGTATCGTGACGTGCGTCCGTTAACTACAGCTGTCAAGCAGTAACTAACTAACGTCAAACATCTGCTTTGCCACGATTTTTTTATTATTTTATAACGCATCAATATGTAGATTAGCAAAACAATATATTTTAACTAAGCGATAAGGATCTTCTTTTACTAGCTACGAGAATATAATAATATCTGCGTCCGTAATACACGGTCTGCGCTCGGAAAGTAGGCACGAAAAGGGGGGATAGTGCATTTACATGAAAAAATCAGGATTTTGTTTTATTGACATTACAAAAAAGTTTAGATATATTGTCTTTTTTTTTCAAAAATACTAATTTCGTAAGTATAGGCTTTGAAAGTTTTGTAATTTACTTTCGAAACGGTTTAAATGTTTATCTTTAAAAAGTAAACTTGTTGAACTATCTATATATCTACTCTAATTTTTTTTTAAATTCAAAAGAGAAAAAATACACCTAAATCTTTTTAACCTCAAAAATTAAAATATTTAATAAAAACAAAATCATATACACATCCCGTATTGCCGTGCATGCGCCAATAAACAATGATTTCTGTCATCAATAAAAAAAATATTATTTTTATCCAGGTAAAATTGTTTACTTGACAGCTATCACGATAGATGTGCATTATAGTGTTCCAAGACATATGTCTGACTCCTTTAAAGACCCACAACGATGAAGAATCAGTCGTCTAGTCCAGCCGCCGAAAACACACAATGTCAAGGTGCGGAGTGCGGTTAAGGAGCCACACATAAGACGTATAAGTAATATTATAACACATCGACCGCACCTCAGCAGATGTAAAACAATGGTTTACGAGTCGTCGTAAACAAAAACGCATCTCCTATTCCAACATGCGCATTATACGATTCTAGCGGCGGTTTATATATTGTTATGGCGACCGAAAGGGTATAAGAAGCTGCGCGCGCGCGAAAAAAAGAACGAATGGTGTGGAAGCTCTGATTTCGGGCCAGAGGAGAAGTAAAAATTCACGTGCGGCGATGAGGTTTACCGCAACGAGCGACTCGTAAATAATCCCTCCCCATCTCCAAAAAAGTACACACTCACACAGAGGGAGATATATGTGATCTCCTTTGTTGGCGCTATACGTATATATCGATCGAAAAAATCGACTTGGCTTTTACAGTGGGTCTGCTGCGGAACTGTAAAAATATTTTTAATTTCTTAGTCCTAGGAGCTCGGTTGCGGCGGTGAGAACTCGCACACAC
>UELV01082813.1:0-14908 GCA_900490015.1 Megastigmus stigmatizans | reverse complement strand
GTCTTACCCCACCCGCCGTACTATCCAGACATTGCTCCTTCCGACTACCATTTGTTCCGATCGATGGCACATGGCCTAGCTGAGCAGCATTTCCATTCTTATGAAGAAGTCAAAGAATGGATCGATTTGTGGATCGCCTCAAAAGACGCATCGTTTTTTCGAGATGGTATCCGACAATTGCCCGAAAGATGGCAAAAAGTAGTGGCTAGTGACGGACAGTACTTTGAATCATAAACAGCTAATCACTTTTTCAGAATAAAGCCTCAAATTTTCGAAAAAATCGGCGGAAGCAAAGTTGTGCACCTAATATATTGTTTCAAATGCGTTCCAATTAATCGCAGAATGTTTTGAAAATCATAATATATACATTTGTGTACAGAAAATATTGTTTACTCGAGTTTCGTCAATCCTGTAATCTATTGTAGTTCGTTCATCCCTTGCATCAGATTTCTTTCATTCAATCATAACGAATAAAGTAAAGTAAAATATGAAGGTTTCATTCATGATAAAATACATAAAATTTTGAGTTTTTCTATTATGAAAGATGGGACAGTCTACCGGAATAAGTTTCCATAGGAACGGGTTAAGAGGATAACAACTCAGGCTCACAAACAATACAAGAGAGAAAGAAAGAGCGAGAGAGAGAGAGAGAGAGAGAGAGAGAGAGAGAGAGAGCAAACTAAAAAGCGGAGAACAAACGCGTGGACCTTTTTTTCGGCCTACCCGCGCCTGTCCTCTAAATCTTACTTTCCTCTTCATAATAACCCTCTCGCTTCTTTATTTCTATCCGCGTACCCTTACATTGCAGGTAAGCATCGCTATCTGCGCACACATACGCGAGTTGTATTGTGATCACGGGGTATATAAGCATGATGCATGAATTCCAACGAAATTATGCGTTTGCGCGCATCTCGCAGACCGGGACAATTGACTTGCCGAGGGACTAATCTGCGACGCGACAACCCTTTTCCCCTTTAAGGAAAACGGAATATGTCCTCTAGGACCATAAAGACGACTCAATTGCCGTCGTCCCTTTTTCCATTTCTTTTCTAGGGCAGATGCGACTGTCGCGTTCTTTTATTCTTCCTTCCTTCAACGTCGTCGCCGATTCTGCGTGAAATGTTTCGATATACTTGCGTTTTGAAGGCAGGAAGAGAGGGAAAAAACGAGAGAAATGATAAGTAATGTGTCTTGAGCACATCTTTTTTGCTTTCTAGCATCGTAAAATAGAAAAATATGGCCATCGAGAGACATGATTTGACATTAATCGATAGTGAAAAATGGCGATGTTTTTTTTTCTGTGCGATTGTGTGTTTTTTGCCCTACTTCAAGTGCAAGGGTAACATGATTGCATTGTTAAATGTAGATTGTTAAGTGTAAGAGAGAAAACGTCCCTAGGGATGCCGCGCGGCATCAAAGAAGAAGCAAAAAAGAAAGCCGGGACTACTTAGGAGGGGGAAAGGGAAAGAGAAAGTGAAATGGATTTAGACAATCGACCAAGGAAACATGGATTTGTTATTTTTTCCTTTCGAACGTAGTATGAATCCACTTTAAAAAAAATATATTGTTTTTGGTTGTTTGATAAAATAATTACTATGTTGTTGCATTTCCATATGTACAAAATAAGTCATCGAAGATATTTCAAATGTACAAAGTTTAATAATTTGATAGAAAATAGCTTTACTTGTTAAAATCTTTTTTACCCCCTCGATAACTGAATTCTACCCATAGGTAGTTCATAGTAGAATCTTTCCGCAACTATTTTGCCCAGAATATTTTTTTTCTCGCAAAACAAACCCGATATCAAATGCTGTTCGTCCCCTTATACGCGATAAACTCGAGTCCTGCATGTAATCAAAATCGAGTTTACTTTTAATCAATCAAACGTTAGACGACGATAAATCTCTATTCATCAAAGTATATGTATACGATGAGAGAGAGAGAGAGAGAGAGAGAGAGAGAGAGAGAGAGAGAGAGAGGGAGAAAGCGTAAGTAGATATAGGCGTGCGCTCTCTTTTGAAAGCCATGTGATTATTCGAAAAATAAACACGAAGATGGGCATTTTTCGAGGTGGCCCCTTGCACCACCGCGCGCCTCAGCAGATAATACGTGTATACTGCACGTCACGTTAAAGTTTATTATGAAATTCCTTTGATTTTCAGGCTGACGGACGCCCGTGTTTTCGTTACGTCCAAAGCTGTGTATGTCACATACCTAATATCGATCAGCTCAGCCGACGATGTAATCGTCCATCTCTTTCTCGGTCCTTTTTCTGTATGGAGAATATAATAGACGGCAGACAGGGAGTGAGATGAAGAAATTCGAGGGATAAACGACAGATATATTGTGACTGAGATAATCGTGGCATGGCGAGAAAATTTGCTATCCAATATGCGCAGCTGAATACTGCAGCTTAAACGATGGTAGAAAAATTAAAATGCTTACTATACATATATTGTCAATAAAGGATAAAAGAGAAAAAACATCGATTTTACTATTAATTATTGACGTTGAACATAATTTTATTTACAATATTACTATACAATTTCCAAAATTAAAAACAAATAAATAACTCGAATTGAATACTTCCCAATGCAATAACTCCTATAGCAACATTTTTGTCCAAAGTTTCAAGTAAAATGTTCTGGACATTATCTGTACAGCCATCTAGCCTCCATTATCCTTACGTGTGCAACGCGGGCATAAGAGTAGATTTTTAACAAAAGCGGTGTATCGCGATTATAATAGTCCGGGGAGGAGAAGCGTCTTAAATTAGAAAGCGCATCCACACGGAACGCGATTCTTCAATGGGCCACGTTTCACAAGCTTATACTCGTGTACCCGGCGCTTCCACTCTGTTGAGTACCGATGGTCCGATGCCGAGCCAACGTTATACTTCCACTGTCCAATGGTTTTTTCACTGATTTTCACACTGGAGCGTTTTTCACGATATCTGCCATTATTTTCCGTTTTTTTACACCGGCACGTAGTCCACCAACGTGAACGTGAACCCCTAATAAGGATGCTAATAAATGTCCCTTTATGTACCGAGGGTATTTGCCGAGGGGCGAAACGCGAGACCGAGGGGAGGGACGCTCGAAAAAAGTTCTTTCTCCTTTTTTTCTTGCCTTTCTCCATTCATCGACGAGAGGCTCTGTGCTCGCACTGAAAAATTTTGGCTCGATCTAGATTTCACGTGAGAGGGAGAAGGAGAATAAAGTATATATATATATATATTATAGGGGGAAGGAGAAGCCAGAGTATCGGCTTCGGTATGCAGATGAAATTTAAGGAAAAACCTTCTCGATAGAGCCAGGAGTGCTTCCCAGTTCGACCGAATTATCCGCAACGCGGTATAAAGCGCATAGAGAGTCCGTGCATTATACTCACATAGGTATACCCGCGGATACGGATAAATATGAATTTAATGCATGCGACCGGGCATTTTCGATGTAGCCCCCGCTATGCTATGTGTACGTGCTCTACCTATAGGTATATGTGTAATATAGACGGACGGACGTTCGGTCGGGGAGGGTATACATATATAACGTACGGGAATTTTGATCGTTGCAGGCTACCCTAATGCAGGAGCGCACGAAACTCGATAGCTCGTTACGGTTATGAAAACACTCGACGTTCGAGGAGGAGATCGGGAGAGTACATGAAAATTATTGCCTTCGAGGGTATTAATCTTCGGGCGGAACTTTCACAAGAGCCAGAAACTCAAACGTACGCTCATTCATGGCTGTTGCGCGACAATTCGTATACAATTTTTTTTTCTCTTCACATTTTCGTCCTTTGCTCGCTCGCTCGTTCTCCCCTCCTCTTTTTCTTTTCTCTCGGCCTTCTATGGAACTTTATTTTTCATCGCGGTGTCAAATTAATTTCTACGACTTATTAAATCATCGGATCTGCTTACTTGTCGAGTTCCTTTATCATTTTCGCAACAGACATTCGATCTACTTGTCCCAATGGAAAAATCATAATAATATATAACATACATTTCCGACTTTTTACTTATTAACTCTATTGTTTTGGCATTACAGGGCCTATTGTGACTATGCTTGAAAATAATGAAATAAAAGAAAAGAAACCGAATCGGAAGTTGGACTGTATTTTTCTAGCCTAATATTATTGATAATTGATAATAATATAAAGTAAAAGCACTGTAATGGATAGTAAATTCGATACTTGTTTCATATTAGAACTTAGCACCTTGTTGAGTAGCTTTCCAGACCATGAAAGTATCATAATCTTAAGATTTCATTCTTTAAAACATTGAAATATTCCTCTGATAGATATACACTGTTGCAATGGTTGTCCTTAGCGTAATTACACATACCAATCTGAAATATCCGAGGTGCTACCACATCAACAGTTGCCTCTTGTTTATATTTATTTTATATTCTTTTAAACCTTATCTATGCAAATGAATAGCTCTTCGCAAGATTAGTACAAACTTAAGTTTCATTACAAATCCTATACATAGACGCATATATATTTTGTTTAATGTTCTAAAATATATCCTAATTAATATATAGTAAAATTTTAATTATTATTGCGTTCCTATAGGAACTCTGGAAACTTGGGCCCTTTTTATTAGTAATCTGATAGCCATAACGACTAACGATATTTATAACAGTCCGTATAAATGGATAAGTGGACAGGTGGATACAGACGGTCATCCATGTCTTCCTGAACCTAGACTTCGAGCACGGGTATTCAAGCGTATTAATGGTAATTGGATATTATTATTACAATACGTGTAAACAATATAACAATGCACTGGAATCGCAATTAATTTTTAAGTCATATTAAGTTGTATTTTCTTTGTATTTTGTCCTGTTCCTTTTTGCCTGTAATGGCCCTTATTGAAATTCACAATCTTTTACCAGCTTGAATTTCCAAGTAAGTGTTATATTCCATGGCAAATTATGCCTGTTTCAAAACCGATATTCAGCTTCATATCTTCAATAATCCAAAGCTATAACCCAATACACTTATTCAAATTTTGTTACGAAATACGCAAAGACTTTTCGATTAAAATTTCTCATTATTATGAAATGATTGGATCTTGAGGTGACATAAATCAGTCCCGAAAATGTCAATAATTTCATAATCGATATAGAACCATTTCACTCGACACGCGATTTATGCAAAGCGATTATCAGCTTACCCACAATTTACTGTCCATTTCAAAAGTGACTCAAACAAGTCCAAGATTCTGTGATAATTGCCATTAATCTAGGAAAAACAATAGACCAGAAGGAAATTGTGCAAAGTTTCTTTATTCGCGTGTATGTCGTAGCTATAAGAGCAGAGGAGAATTATTATTATTATTCTACACGTCGTGGGAATACACGTACACCAGCAGCGGTGGCAATAATCGATACCGGAGTTTGTCGATGCAAACACACCGGGACGCACGCGGCAACCGAAAAAAGGGACAAAGAAAAAGGAATTATAGCTGCTGTGCGTGTACACCAGCCGACATAAGCGGGCAAAAAGAGCAGAAAGAAACAGAAGCCTTTTGCTTTTCAAACGGCAGCGTAAGTACTCTCCGAGCCGGTTTCCAATTATATCATCGGGGAATCACTGCGGCCTGCATGTGGAAAGAGCGTCAAAAGGAAAATATTAAATGCAATTAAAAGAATGTTCGCCCGAAAGCCGCACAAGCGTCACTTTTTATTTTCTGCGCGTAAGGCCAAATCTCTCTCCCTCTCTCTCCTCTCTGTGAATGGGCATTTTGTCGCGCATCGTTGGCTCTCAATGCGAAATCGCTGCTACGAGCAGATCCTAAAATACCGAAGTTCGGCAAAGGAGGTAGGAAAAAAGTGCACCGAGCTACCGATCAAAAGCTGCTGCTGCTGCTGCTGCACTCGCTCGACGTCATGGCGTTTCTCCAAATACACCGCGAGAGTAATACATATTCACGCTTAGCGTTTTGACGAAGGTCCGCCTCTTTGTGCCTATTTTGCACGCACGAGCGCATGTAATAAAAAAAAAAAAAAAAAAAAAGAAAACGAAGTTCCAAAGAAAGAAGGAGAAGAAGTAAGAAGAAAAAAAGAGACACGTGCGTGTGTGTGTGCTCGAAAAATCCATGCACATGGGGCGAGGGATTCGCTAAATTGTCCGCGTGATCTCGCGTGGTTTGCTCGCCGCAGTGCAAGAAACGTGCGAAGGCTGAGGCGCGGCACGGAACAATATGATAGAAATATAAGGCATGAAAGGCGAGAATGATCGGTGCGGATACTCGCGTATATATATTATACATGTATATTGAATTTGGGTTTTCAGGGAAACCGCGCCCGCGTCGATTTTTGCGGTGACGCGCGGCTGTGTGTAGGGCAGATATATTATATATTAGGCTCGGCGCGATGTGGCGAATGTATGGAGGATATAGAGGGCTGAAAAGGACCGAGGAGAGAGAGGGACGAGCATCGACGGGGCGATGATATGTAAGTTCGATGTGAGGATACGGCACCTGACGTGTAATTTGGCCCGAATTACGGGCAACCGCATGGGAGCGGAAGTCGACGTTTCATCGACTCTCCTCTCTGTCTCCCTTTCCCCCCCCCCTCTCTCTCTCTCTCTCTCTCTACCTCTTTCTCCTTTTACCTTTGCTTCTTTTTTCCTTGCCTTTTAGACACGAGCTTCTCTCGATGCCAATTTTATTTCTATTAATTTCTTATATGTATATTCATTTTGATTGTATTATTATAATTTACGCTTGGAAAAAGTACTGCTAATACGTGTCGGGTGTATCTAAAACATTTTAGCAAGAATAACTTTTTTAAAAAGTAATGCTGATCACAATCAGCATTTATTATAAAGTATACATATAAGGAATTGAAAAATATTTGTATATATATATACATATATATTATATTCTATATAAACAATATTTGGATCCGCTAGGTAATGAGTAAAAAATATTGTATTAAATTGAAATATTGACTAACAAGGCTAGAGGTAAATAAGAGAGCTGCATAATTTGCATATAATAAGTATGCATTATAAAGTCTTATTATTTCCATCAGTTTCGGTACCGTGTATTAATAATAGTTTCGAGACTTGCTCAAAAATAATTGTTAAGTCGTACAGTTTTTTATTAAAAATACTCTCGACCCATGTAGCGCTGTGATGAGAAACGTCTTTAACCCTAGTTTTTGCAGCATATCGAAGAAAATTAAGTCATAAAACTAAATATATGTACACACATGCAGAGCTTAATTTCACCCAAGAGTTTAATTTAAGCCCTGTGCACCCTAAAAATCCATCCTAACATTACACAGCTCAATTTAAGTTTTGGTCTGCGCGACCCTGTTGGTCTACAATCGACGCAGTAACTACTTATAAAGCACACGCCCTTCGCGTTTTAAGCCAATCCTTGCACACGCCATACGTATCCGGTCAATCGCAATCTTAGAAATTCGATGAACCCATTAGCGGACAATGACAAGGCCTGCGCTTATTTATTATCTGCCACCCCTTGCATTTCACATTCTTTTGTGTTACAAACTACTTCATTAGCTCAACTACAGATCGTGCCTTGATTACTTGCCAAAATAATGTTTCTTCAATGAACTGTTGTATTTATGTATCTTGAATAAAACTAGTTCAACATTATGTACGTACTTAAATTTGTTAGTAATATTGTTGCTTGTATCTATAAATTCTGATTGAATAGAAGTTAAATGGTAGCATTAACTCGTAATCAGTTTGAAGCCATGAAAGCTTTGATCATTCTCTAAATTTTGATGCATTACAGAATCATTTATAATGGGTAATACATGAACTCATGTCAACATACCATTTATTAACCAAGTAACAGATCTTTAAACAATGATAAAATTTTTACAATTAATAAATATTTTGTGTCGAATTTTTGAGCTCATAATTTTTACAAAACTGAAATAGAAAATTTTGCATATTGCCACTTTATCGAAATTTCACACAGTTTACGGTAACAATTCTGATAAATATAGTAAATAACCTGATATGTAGACACTGTCTCGCCATTCGCAAAGATTATAGTAATAATTAATAGAGCATTTTTCTAAACTGCTAGTAATTGTCATAAAATGTGCCGTGATATGATAATTTCACCTGACTGTTATAAGAGTACCAACTTGCGATAAAGTATCCCAAGGTACCTTTATATACCTACATCGACTATGACTACATTATTACGTTCCCAACAACTACTTATTAATATATGGGAAATGCACATATTGCGGTTTTTCTTAGATTCGAGCGATCCGAGCACACATTCGAATGCATTAAGCAGCTAACACAAACTTGGAATGATGGACTGTACAACGACAACTTAATAAAGTATCCACGTAATTTATTATATTATTATGTGATATTATGTGATTCTATTATAATTTTTTATCACATTTAAAGCTTGTGTAATATAGATTATACAATCGTCATTTTACCCAAGTTGACCCTTTGAATCTCGAAGAAACAAGTCACTAGTTATATAGAAAAAGGAGAGAGAGTGTGGTTTTTAAAAACGTTGCACACAGGAAATGAGGAGCAGAGCCGTAGGGGGGAGAAGAGATATATAACCAAGATGATGAGAGGCGTTGGCCGCACGATCGAGCCGCTGCACGCGCTGCACTCAACTGCAGACTGAGCCATGGAAAATAAAAGTGCTATGGGAAGAGGAGCTCCCCCGTCGATAATAGGCTCTCTCTCTCTCTCTCTCTCTCTCTCTCTCTCTCACTCACCAACGCTGGCGGGCCTACAGAAAATGGCAAAGTAGCCTTACGAGCGTTCATTAATCGATTTGTTGTCCCGGCGCGCGAGTGCCTATTTCTTGGATGAAAGTGGACGGCGAGACGCGACGCCCCACCTTAGAAACGGCTCTCGAGACCCTTTAAATACGCTAATGTTCTAATTTTCCAGCACACGCAATGGATCTATTCATCCGAGGCCAAGTTCCATTCTCACAACGTTATAGGCGGCTCTCGGCCTCTGATTATATCTCACCGAGTGAATCGTCATGGTGGATTATAAAACTGAACTGAAGAGAGAAAGTCATTTTTTTTTCTTTTACCGCCTGCACGACGATAGAAAGAATTGTGAGTCACTTTTTTTCTTCGGCCTCTTTCTTTCGCTCGTGATATATATATATAAATACTTATATTCGCTCTTTCGCTCGTGATATATATAGGGTTTGAATGGCTGTTTGATCTAATAGAGTTTCTTTCGTTTGATTCAGAAACATCAGCGTGATTTGAACAAACAAAAGCGGAGCGTGCGATGGAGCTGTTATCGAATTTATATATATAGGTGCGTGGCTCTGCTGCTGCTATAGAGGAGAATTGTTAACGCGCGTCAATGAGTCTTAATTGAGTTAAAAAGACGCGATAAGCTAGAGCTTTTTAAATCTTGTTACAATGTACTTTCCCGGCACACTTCCAATGTGTATCGATAGATTTGTGAGAAAAATAAAACTGTACACGCGCGCTCTTTATATTAGCAAAGGTGTAGGCGGGTAATTAATAATAATATATTAACAATTAGAAGAGCTGGTTACAGGAAATTTCGCTCAAGTTAAATCAAATCTATTTTTAGGCGGATCACCTATATTTTGTTTTTCATCGATTTATTTTTTATCATCGTCTCTATATTTCGAGTAATTTATGGTAATGGTATGTGTATGTTCTAACAAATTTTTTACGTTAAGAGACTCAGCCAATTTTTTCCCTATACCATCAATTACTTCAGAGATTCGATTTTACTGGCAATAGTAGAAAATATTATTCTCATCAATCTCAATTACAAATTAGGCTATTAATCTAATCCGAATAAGTCTGTACAAGAAAAATCTTTGTATCAATTTCAAACCAAAGGTATATACAAGCGCACAACTTGGCATGCCTCCTACATTAATACATTTATAACTATCGCGCAAACAGAGTCTCCCCTCACCCCCCGAACATTGATTTATTTATCAACGCCTGCGTTTTAACTGTGTGTAAATGAAAACTACGCACGCGTGCGTGCGTTGTAATAAATTCACGGACACCTTGTATCTCTGGTGCATTAAAAAAAAGAAAAGAAAAGAGCTTATACCGTATAGGATCTGGCAATTAAAAAATAAACCGTCTCAATCGTTTTCCCTCGGCACTTGGTTTTTTTTAAATTTAATAATCCTTCTCTTAATTCCATCACGACGATATAAATACCCTGCAATTACCACCTGAGCTGACTATATATGTGTGTTTTCGCGCTCGCGCTCATGTGTATACATATACGTACATATACGCGCGTATATATATATACAGGGCGCACGGCACGTAAGCGAGATTTCTCTTATGTGAAAATTTAGCACGCCGAAGATAGTTTATACACGTAGCAACGCAAATTGATGCCCCCGCGGCCCTGATTAGTGCGTTCGATCTTGTTATTACGTGAAATTTTTCTCGGCGATTCCCACGGGCTCGGCACTATGCACCACTTCTCTCTCTCTCTCTCTCTCTCTCTCTCTCTCTCTCTCATTCGCTCTCTTATATACACTTCGCGACTCGCGCGGGGATTACTTAAGTCGAGAGGAAAAATGTCAGGCTTCTAGTAGGCGTAATACCAAGTGCGAGTAAATTGACCGCGAGCGACATACATATACGTATATTGTGCATATATATACACACGCACGCACTCGAGGCGCGCGCTTGTATATATACACTCGCGCTATAGCGGAGACGAAGGGGAACGTAAGAGAAATAGAGAGAGAGAGAGAGACTGAGAGAGGGAGAGATAAGTATATATACATATATATTTATTTATTCATATATATCAGCGAATAAATTATAAGCTAAACGATATTCGTTTATATATTTGTGGAAAAAATTGGAAAATTATAAGAATAAACTTTTTTGCAAATTCATGTAGCTGTATATATAACACAGTCAACATGGTTGAAATTAACGTGTAATATTCACGTGAATGTGTCAGTCTCGTGTAATAATATTGCAAAATTATAATGAAAATATAAAAATTAATATAGAGATAAAGTCTTGGTCGTACCAATATATATATATATATATAACTCGGTCAGAAGTTAAAATAAAATTAAATACCGTTAAAGACGTATACCTATATATAATTTATACATAATATAACCTATATATAATATAATATATTTATAAAAAATAAATTCTTACTAACAAGGTTATGTGTCCAGGGACGTGACGATAAAAATGAAGAAAATGTTTAAAAGATTTGCTGTATCCCAGCATGTTGTACATGTCAAAGTAGCAAGATAAAATTACCATTCATATTTTTACACCGATTTCTCGTGTACATTAGTAATTGAAAGTATATATAGTCGTCGCCAATATATTTACGAGATACGGATAACACATTTAAATCAGTTGTGCGATTTCGTTTAAAAATAAAAATAGGGAGATCTTTCCTCTATACTTGTATATTATTATCTTCGATACCGACATCAAGTGCGTTATATAGGCAAAAGTCAATAACTACTTGCTATCCAAAAAAAAATCATCGCTACTGCAAAAGAGAGAAAGCAATCAGAGATAGATACAGTTTACAGAACGCGCGCGAGGGAGAGAGGGAGAGGGAGAAAGAGAGGCTAATCGGACACGCAAGCCTTTAAAGACGGGTCACACACGCCGTGTAATCTGCGCGGCTTTTCAGAGCGCGAAGATATAATACCCAGTAACAATAATTGACAGGGTCGCGATTAGTCTTCGTTATCTAATAGAAAACAGCGCGCGCTACGCGTTTATCTTTATCCGTGCGTGCAATGAACGTGTGTGCGTCTCTCAACTCGTGTGTGTGTGTGTGTGTATGTGTGTGAGAGTGCGCGAGTGAGCGGCACATAGTGGCCGCGCTGTCTGCCGCGTGAACGAAAAAACCGCCAGAGTGTATTGACAGCATATTATACGGCGAATAGCTCGATCGCGCAAGTTCTCTCTCTCTCTCTCTCTCTCTCTCTCTCTCTCTGACTTCGACAATTGCGAAGCGGAATTTTAAGCTGCGATATACTTGGTTGGCTAGATTATGATGTATCGTTGTATCCTTATCATTATGTTGAATGTTTATATTGTTTGGAGCGTTGATTGTAGTAGCTGTATAAGGATGGTACGAAAATGCAGATTTAAAGAAAAAATAGTCTTTTGGGAGTGGTTACACTTTGTACTTGACTATAGTTACACATGTTGTATCATTTGTTGGATGCTGGAACAAATTATTATGTCCATAAAAATATTCAGCAATAATACTAATAAATTAATTCAATAAAATTTGTCATAACAACTAAAATCACTTTTCATTATAGTCAGAGATACAAGTCAATGTAGATATGAACTATTACTATATATAACATAAATCACTTTATTATTTGTATACAGCAGTTCGAAGTATAATATTTTTGCTTGGCTTTTCTTTACATTCAACAACAGCGAGCACTGAGAAATACACATTTAAAATATCGACGCGAACGATGCGATTACGAAAGCGTAAAACACGTTCGCCTTATCGTCTGAAAAGATGCAGTTTTATTGAAAATTCTGCGAAGCCATCAGAAACAGCTGTTCTATGTATTTTTTTTTCACGTGTATTATAAATACATATAGGCGGCGAGGGGAGAAAAAAAGAAGAAGAGAAGAAGTGCAACAGCCGCAACAGCAGCAGCAGCAGCGGCAATCGCGAATCGCTTCATTGCACGTCGGAGGAGATGATCGACAGAGGCTATCGCTGCACTGCTTCTGGTCTACTTTCGCGTTTACGCAAGAGCGACTCGTGTGCGTGGCACGGGAGCGCGTTTATACACAAAATTGCGCGCGGCCGTTTTCGCCGAACGTGCCAGTTACGATCGGATGTTGAAAATCTCGGAAAAGTCGATCGCATAATAAATAGAGGCGGCCCGCGGCATGCGATCCTCTCGCGAATATAGACGCGTTATCGCCACTCCGATGCGCTGCGCTGTACCGCGGAATCTACGAAAAATCATTTATAATTGGAGAAGATTGCGAGTGATCGATTGGCCATCATCGCGGGGAAATCAATTTATTGCCGCGATCGAACGATGAGTTGTTCACCGTCTTAAGCGTTACGCGCTTATCCGATTTATAAATATGCTCTTTGGGGAGTTTCTTTTTAGAGCTTGTGGAATGATGAAATCAAGGATAATGTACTGTAATAAGAGAACTAATTAATGGATATTTGGATTTTACAAAAATTCGAATTTTGGAATCGCATCTTCAAAAGATTCTTTCCTTCATATGTGTAACAGCTGTTACTGATGTTACATTAAAAAATAAACTTGATTTACAATGCTGTAACTTATTCTATTTTTGAAGATTAGCTTCATTTTAATTTATCAATAAATATGGCAATTTTCATAAAAATGTGGTATCGCGTGCGATAATTATCGAGGAAAAATTAAATGAACTCGCGCGTATTAATAAAAGGTATTTCATTGATTACTTAAAATCCCTTGTAGTTGTGTAATAAATATTTATATTAGAGCATTGATCATACGAGACTCTTGCACATTTTATGCACACATATCATCGAAAAAAATGATAAAGTCAAGAGAGTCGTAAAAGAATGTTTTAAAAAATGTATGTGGAGTATAAACATATATTTCAACATTATATATATATACAAGAACAAGTATTGTCGTCTATGCGCATGATATGGAAAGTGCACTTGTAGGAGAGTGTTTGGTCTAATATTTAAAATTATCTTGAGTCTTATCTTGAAAAAACATTTAGTGTAAGAATATTTAAACTTCATTTACTACAAATATTCAAGGATCACTTTAAAACTTATATGGTCTATCATTCTTTGTATTTCAATTCAATTAATAAATCATCTCAATTAAGGTTTTCTCAATTGATAAAACCGATGAGGTTCCCTAAAATACCCACACTCGATATACGGATTCCGCGGCACTTCAATTCAAATAATACAATCCTCCAATGACAAAGTATGAAAAAAAAAGTATAGCGCGCAATCTCATTGGGCACACGCCATAAATAAATTTTTATCAAAGCCGCGCTCAGCGTACTTGGACGTAATAAATTTCTTCACGATAGTCGAGATTGGCATCGTGAAAGCCGATGCGGTAAGCTTCGAATTCAGCCGCACACACACACACACACACACACACACACACGCGCACGCGAGATTTTCTGCTCTCCTCCTAAGTTATAAGGGTTTGTTTACAAGGACGGGCACGTGCAGTATACATACGTCCATACATACACACATTTTAAATTATTTTATTTTATTTATTTGCTTATATTTATCATTACTATTAGTATTATTTTTTTATTTTTCTTTACATTATTATGAAACTTATTTATTTGCACAACGTCGTACCATGATGAGCGGTCTGCATCTATCAGTCATTCCTTAAAAAACATATTCACTCAATCGATTCATAAGCACTCACACTATATAAATGATGTATATCGGGCAAAACAAAATAAATTAACATAAATAAAACTCACTTTGCTTGTCCCTAAAGTGTGTCGCGTAAGTCACGATTAAAATTGAAATACGCACAGTCTTCGCTGAAGCTTGCTGGCTTAGTCTCTGGATGACTATAAGGATCGAGTTCAAGGAGGTGTTTATGGACCGCCCTCTTAAATCCGCGCAAAGATGTAACGTGTTGCGCAGATTGTCTGGGAGAGAGTTCCAAAATCGCGCACACTGAATCTGGAAAGATCGCATACCAGTTTTCGTGCGCGCTGTCGACACCGAGAGTTCTTGTGCATCACCCTGCATGCTAGTGCTCCTGACCTGGTGTTTTTGGAAAAAGGCCGCTAAATACGCAGGTTCGTTAAGTCGAAGGATTTTATACTTAAGAATTGCGGCAAAATACGTCCTCCGAGCAAGCGAGAGAGAGAGAGAGAGAGAG
>UELV01082811.1:0-15974 GCA_900490015.1 Megastigmus stigmatizans | reverse complement strand
CCCACTTCCCCCTCCTCCTCCTCCTCGTCATATCCGGCACCGCACCGAGAAATAGTATTAGTTCGCTAACTTCACACTTAATGATGGACGTCCGACAACTTTGCTTTATCACCGACGCATCACCGTTTGCATAATATTCTCCAAGTTTCCCAAGCGCACTACGGCAATTTCGTTATCAGTCGGGCTCCGCACCTCTGTACGTGTGTGCTTATGTTGGTTATGTGTGCGCGTATCAACACGCAAATCTTGTATCTGGCGTTGGCTCTTCCCTTTATGCGCGCGCAAGACAACGAGCCTCCATTACCCGAAAGACTAATTTTCATGCACATTCTGATGCCAGCCTCCTCTCCTCATTCCCCCGCCACTGCTGTGCACTTTCCTATTTGCGCGTGATTTCATTAGGCTAATCGAGTGTGATGTATCTCTCTGCAGCCCCTCGCCCTACCTGACCATTCGTTGACTTGCTTTGGCGAAAGAAGAGATCACTTGCATTAACCGAGTGCGATTTGCACTTTCGACTTTTATGAGCTTATAAACTTCGATTTTTGCCGAACCATTCGCACTCTTGTTTCTCTCCAGATAATTTATTCTCGATCAAGAAATAATGAGAAAAATTACTAAATCTCAATCTCTTTAATTAGCAAAATGCAATTTTTTCATGAAATTCAGATTTTATTAAAATAAATAGTTAAAATTAATAAACTGCTTAACAATTGAAATAAATTATTATTCGTACTAACTGCGTCGCGAGTATTTCAAATTCCCATAACATAGGGATGTCAGTGAGTTCCTCTTTAAAAATAAGCCTTGCCTAATTAACCAAGCGACACAAGAACATAGAGAAGATCAGGCGCGATAGAAAAAAAAGAGGAGAGAGAAGATGCGTCGTGATGGCGTCGGCTCGACATATCTTTGCTCGTTGTCTCGAATTCGGCACGGCTGGTGGTGGGTCATTTCCGATTTGGCTGGAACGCCGAAAATTTTCGGTCTCGGCTCTCTCACACGTGCCTATTCTCTCTCTCTCTCTCTCTCTCTCTCTCTCTCTATGTATGTGTGTACTTGCACTTGGCCGAGCTTCAGAAAACTTGCAGGACGTAAGCTTCGCTTGGCAAGTGTATCAATCACTCAATCGCGGCTTTCTCTACGTGTGCGCGTTTACTGGATATATATATATAGTAGAACCACGGGGGCGAGCGAGAGAGATAGAGAGAGAGGTAGCCTATGCGCGGGGGTTTTGTTTGCAAAGACATCTCTTATAGTATAGGGCGTGCTTGCCGGTAACCGTGGCGCCCGGCCAGCGCGGAAATACGTGGAAACTCAAATCCGAAAGGATATCGTGTGCAAACTCTCGGTTTCTTCGGCTCCTCGCCTCGGATCCCGTTGCTGCTGCTCCTGATCCTACTCCTGCTGCTGCTGCTGCTGCTGCAGCCATCCTTTTTATTTTGCTCTCGATCGTTCGTCACGTCACGCTGAAAGGAATATTTTTGCCAGCTCCTCCCATGAAATATTGGTATTTTGAGGGGCTTCTCTCTCTCTCCCGTAGTTCCTTGCGCTTGATTAATTACAGTCTCGCGAGGGAGAGAAGTTGTTATTTCATCGAATCTTGCACCCATAAAGCACTTAGCCCCACAGTCAATGAAATGTAGCGTGCTAAGCCATCACGAAGACTCAATCAAGCGCGGAACAGCGGCTAATCTCGTTTTTCAAAGGCTTAATTTAGCTGCTTATATCGGCACGGCTTAACTGTGTGCAACTTGTTTAATAAGCAGTTCCCCAGCTATACGCATAATCACGTGAATCCAAGCTGCTTTTTGGCACTGATTTGGGGCATCGGCAGAGGAGTAGGTACAGATAGCGGCCGCTCCCGGTTTTCAGCAACAGCATCAGCAGCAGAACATGTTTAATGCAAAAGAGACGCATTAGCGGTGCAAGTGTTGCTGCGAAGCCGGTTATTAACATGTTTGCTGGATGCGCATAATCGGCTCTCGGGCGCGTTACATGCAACTAGCGCACGCGCGCCTCCCTCTCTCTCGCTCTCTCGCTCAGGCCGCGTCGGGGGAATTAATCAAGCCTATCTATATTAGAAGGCATAGCCTGCGGTCAGATTAGAAAGCTGGGCGGCGAGGAGGGAGAGGATGCGAGCCCCGCTAATGGAAGCTGGCCTCCCTCCACTGCGCTGCTGTTGCTCTGCTGCTGCTTCTGATGCTGCTGCTGCTGCTGCCGCTGCGGCCTGGGGAACTCGTTCGGCTTAATCGCGCGGGCTTAGGACTAGCTGCGCAACCCAGCCATCCGCTGGTCTTCCAAGGTTCCAATCAGTTTGCATTTACCGTGGCACCGCTATTTGTCAACTCGACTCACTCTCTCTCTCTCTCTCTCTCGGCCTCGCTACTCACTACCGCGCGAGCTCGTGCACACTGACCAGACCCGAATCAGCCATGCAGCCCAGAGCCGACGTCCTCTTCCCTATCGGTGGTATAATCTTTGCTGCGAATGCTTCGGCATTAATTCTGCTTCCGCAGTTCCCAGTCCCGATATGCGCATTGTTCGAGGGACGAGAAAAACTTAAGCCTTCGCTCATGATGGCTGTAGCCGACAGACGTGAAAAAACTTATCCTATAGTTTTTAGTCACTAAGAAAAAAGACACTTTGACATTATATGATAAATTGCTTACTGATTAATTTCAATATCGCTCCAAAGCGCGTTACACAATTATCGTGTGTATTTCTAGTGAAAAACAAATTCACTTCAAATTCCAGAATTTCCATAATTTATATTAATTATCAATTTGTTAAATACGAGTAGATTTTAATAATCCGGATCAGTTCATCAATGAACGTGCCCTCGGACTTTCCGCTCTAGCGAAAAGCTTCAATTACTAAAATTATGCGCTTTTTAATTGTCAGAACTGGTTCGATGTTGAAAATGTAGAGCGCGATAAAATTTCCCTTTTTCGAAATGCGCGTGGCTTTTATGAAATAAAAAAAAAGAGTGTTCATTATTTAACGTGAACGGCGGCGAAGAGCAAAAACATTTTCGAGCAGCTCTCAATGGACTAACGAACATAATGACAATGATGAATGATTCGGGCTAAAAATTGCGTTCGCACGGTGGATTTCATTGTAAAAAAAAAAGGAGCGAGAGAGTCCAGTCGCACCGTATCAGAGAGTTAATAGTAATTAATATTTTACCAGAGCGCGCATATTCATGAAGAAAATAATAAAATGAAAATACACACAAGAGGCATATGCACGCACGCGAGCTGGCGAGCTTATATCGATTAATCTCTCTCAGTTATAAAAATATGTACACGCCTGCGATGTACACTCAATCGAATGCGATAAATTCAGTCGGGAGTGGGCGAGCAAGTGCACTCGCCTATACAATGCACACAATCAGACGGCCTTCCCGTTAGAATCAATGTGCGATTAAATTAATGGATTTTCAATAGACACTTCACGTTCTCAGTGCTTCTCTCTCTCTCTCTCTCTCTCTCTCTCTCTCTCTCTCTCTCTCTCTCTCTCTGCAGCTCTACTGCAGCAGCTACGGCTCTGCTTCCACCTACACCCACGTACTCTCTTTCCCTCTCTCTTTCGCTCTTTGACTCTGTACTCTGAAATATCAAAAATGAATTGCTGATTCACGCACAAACACCGTGTCCTTTTGCACCGCGAGCTTCCACCGGATAAATATAAGGATTTAGCAGACTGTTTGATTTTTAATCTGCCTGCTAATTGAAAAGGTGGACTCGCGATCTTCGGAAATATTTGTGTTATTAAATCTGCATAACATATGCTAAATTAGACGTTGGAATAACAATTTTAAGGTTCACTAGATCGAGCATGATTTTATGTATATTTTACTTCACTTGCCGTTCTCGGTACCCGAAACTATTACTCAAACTTTCAATAAAATTGCTTTCCCTTCTCTTATTTAATAATAAATAAATTTGAACATTTAACTATATGAATTCATTTATGGAAACATTTCTTCTTTGTTCTTCGACATACGTGTGGTTTCCAAAGATATGGATAATTAAAATGATTTTCAATTTTCACCATAGAACCAATCTATATATAATCTCTCGTGCGCATTGTACCTAGCAGCCACCCAGAAAGTGCAGAATTATTCACTCAAATCTGGAAAATGAGTAATTGCCGCCGGTGCAAGATTGTGTAAGTAAAGTGTATATGCGGAGAGAAGAAAAATTTCACGCAATAAAAGCCCTGTTGAGGAGAGAGGGAGAAAGCGAGAGAGCTAGAGAAAAAGACACAGAGAGAGAGAGAGAGAGAGAGAGAGAAAGGGACTAGGGGATTTATTTGTTTTTGCACGGGTGCAGCGATTTACAGCGCGAAAAGCCGCTGCGCAGAGGGCGGAGGCTTAAATGCTCGACAAACAGAGGCCACATGTGCGCCCGGGCTTTGTGTCGCAGACAGGAATACACAAGCGACAGCATTGTCGCAAGGAAGACTGAATGCAGTATACAACGGGAGCGAGTGACGCGTTGTCACGCACTGTGTATACGAGGTGGGCCGGCGCTTCTTTTTTCCTCTCTCCCTGTACACACCGCGTCTACGCTGCCGCTGCTGCTATACTTTTTTTCCCTCCGCTGTTTCCCGTTGTTTTCTCCGCTCTTCGTTACCGCCGCCGAAATAATTTCCTTTTAGAGCCAACGGTTTGACGAGCCATGCGTTTAACTTCATTACGAAATTATTTTTCCTCCGGGCTCTTTTCTCTCTCTTCTGTTGTGCAAATCAACGTCAGTCCCGGTGTTTAATTGCTGCCTTCAGCTTGACGATTTTTTCCTACTCGCTTTTCATGAGCATTTTTCAAAAAGTTTTTGACCAATGAGCGAAACTCCTTTCACCGATATTAATTCATTTCCTCCACGTGCAAGCCTCCCATCCCTTAAAAATACCAATAAACTTATCTTGGATCTCCGGAGATCAGGGAAGAGAGCGGAATTAAATTTTCCCAGCTCTCGCTCGCCGCTCCCCTAATAATTCTCCTCGCGCGCATCTCTCGGCAGGAAAATTTCAATTTGAAAAATGTCCAGCGGCGAGTGAAAAAAAGTTGAAAGCTGGCGCACGAGAGAGAGAGAGAGAGTGAGGCACTCGCATCCTAAGAGCTGCCTTACGACCTCTCGATCCTATCGCCAAGCACCGATATCGGAATTAGACCGTGCAAAATCGGTCTGCGGGTGAGAGCGTGCGTGCATCGAGGGAAACTAGAAGAGTGCAGCTGCAAGAGCGCAAGCGAGCGAGGAAGGCGAGCGAGATCCCGCAAGGAGATTATGCCGAAAGCTGGAGGGAGGAGTGGTTGCGGGGAGGGGGGGGGGCGAGAGACGGGACAAGAATCACTCCGACCGCCATCAAAGACGTTCGTGCCGTGAATCCGGCGTAAGATAGATTCCCCGGACGCTGCCCCCACCGCCTTACCAGCGTCGTCGTCTCTTTTCCTACCGGAGAACGTGATCGCGAGAATCGCCTCTGATCTTTATCGCTTTCTTTCTATATACGTACGAGATGTATACGTGCGGGGACGAGGGAGAGGAGATCGCGAAAAGTCAGTGGCGAGCTCGCGGACGAGCGTGCAGCAGTCTCTTTTTGGCAGCTGCACCAGGAGGAAAAAAGAAACTCGAGTTTTCAACTGCTACGGTAGCGCGCTATACCGATCGGGCTTCTCGTTCGGACACGTACAGCTCTCGGAGCGATATCGAAGTGACGATAAGGCGAAACTGATTTTTTTCCTCTTTCTCCCCAGTTCTATTTCTCTCTCTCTTTCTCTCGCGAGCGAGCGAGCTTTCTATTCGGCTACAAAAGGCCGTTCGATGCATCGGTGTCGTTTGCGCATGCGTTGATATTCAAGACATTAAATTCCATTCTTCTCCGGTCGACCTAGATTTTTATTGTTTACTTTTATGCTCCTGCACTTGCTACCTACCTTGAAATGGACTTTTCCCTGCCTCTCTCTCTCTCTCTCTCTCTCTCTCTCTCTTCTCAGCTTAGAATGTTATGTGCAATGAAAGTATAAAAAGAAACTGAATAAATAAACGTTGTTCACAGAGAGACATGATTCAGTGTAGGGACTTCCCAAGTACCTGGCTAGATTAACCCACAACACTTTTTACATTTCATTTTCACATTATGCAATGCTTATTATCTCAGTAGTCGTGTAAGTAAATGGATGATCATATAGCGGAATGATCAAATTCGTGTACTTGTTTGCCATAAACTCGAGGGCACATTAGGAATAATCATTTGTGGCTATTCAAAACTCATAAGCTCCAGAAACTAGCTTAGCTATAGCATCGAGCAAAGTAGTTCGCATAGACTTACTTGGACGTTTTCATCCGGCCTATTTTTGGAAGATTCGGTTGTCTTACAAAGTGGATTTCCAAGAGAGAGAGAGAGAGAGAGAGAGAGAGAGAGAGAGAGAGAGAGAATCGAGGCTAGCATGGGAGCACTAGCAGCAACAACGACGCCTTCGACAAATCCACTTCTCAAAGGATCAAGAACAAGTCAACCGACGCGGCTCGGCGGGGAAAGGCTTGCAAATTACACCGAAACTTCGCTACAAACTCGCATATTTCACGTTTGATACGGGTCGCAAGAGCGACACCAGTCGTACGTATTGCGCGTGTAGTGCATGTGCAAAGCCACTTCTCCGACCAAATTTCCCTCAATGACCGGGAAATCGGAACTCTAGTTTTAAGCTTCTGCTCCGAGAAAAAGAAGAGAATACGCACACGCTAAAGTTGACTTTTCTATTCATCAAAATTTCTAGAACTATGATTGCGTAGCAAAAGAGAAGCTACAACGACCTAATCCCAGTATAGAGTTAGAATTGTAGAGAAAAGTAGTTGCAGATTACCGTGGTGATGATTACACATAAATTACCAGAGTTTCAATTACTGAATCATTTCATTAAAACTGTGAAAACCTACTTTTTGTACAAAATCATGAGACTCGCGCGTGCCAGAGTGTATCTGAATGTACCCTGGTTTCAAACACATTCATTTATCTTTTGGCTAGATATGTATATTTTCTTTTACGGAGCATATAAATATAGCTCAATGCATAAAATCAATACGAATGGGTCGGTCTCATTATTTTGTGGAAAACGTAATCTCTGGGAGTTGAAAGAAAACCCGACCCTTGGTCACCTCGTTAGTTAAATTAGTTTTCGTGGATTTCGACAAAGCATAAATCACCTACATGAACAAAAGTTATTTAATCAAACAATTTGCCGGTAGTCACAGCAACCAAGCAAGTGCTTTTTGACCTTAATTAAATGTTATATTTAGTTCGTTATGACTGACGAGCACCTCGAGAAACCAGATGACGTGCAGCAAGTAGGCGACGAAACCCATCTAAGGGGCAATCGACAACTGCATATCCCAACGGCTATTTCACATTTCACGCGTCTCCACGATTTGTTGCACTCTCTTCTTTTTCGTCTCTGCAGCGATGCACTCGGTCCTCCACTATCTCTTTATCTGGCTGGCTGACGCGCTGCTACTGCATCTCTCTTTTGCCCGCGTAGACGGTCCTTGTGGTATGACGGGGCGATGGCGTGAGGAGGAGACGCGTGTGTTTCTCACTTTCCGTCGCCTATATAGTCGACGTGCTCAGATACAGATCGCGCGAGCGAGGTGCGCGTCTGTTGACATCCATTGATCATGACATGAATAATGAATGGATATACTCGGCCTGAATAATGCATGCATCAGCCTCGAATAACGTATGAGCGCGTTCGTAGAACTACAAGTGTGAGAGCTGCCGAGGAATTGAGAGAGAGAGAGAGTGAGAGAGAGAGAGAGAGAGAGAGAGAGAGAGTGAGAGTGAGAGAAGCTATGAAGCAAGGATATGCAAGAGAGTTTGCAGATTGGGATAAGGCAGCCTGAGACATGTTCTAAGGAGTTAGCGTGTTGACATTTAGGACTTTAATGAGAGGATTCTCCGTTATTCTCTGTGCACGGTCGCCTCTCCTATTGCCATTTTATAATAAAATCGAGAATTAAATTAAGCGCAACGAGACATAATAGTAGCTCCTTCAACGTAGGCTTTTATAAGTGCGTTCACTTCTGGGAGCACCACTCACCATTGCCATAGTTATTAACTTTAAAAATTTCGTAATACAATTGGAATGGGAAATTATAGCGTTTTATACATATAGGTTTTTTTTAACATTTAACTTTTTATAATATTTCAGTTCTGCAGCAAGCTACATTTCACATCTTTGATCGATAAAAAGAAATAACAAGAAAAACGATCCCATCAAGCTCGAAAATAAAAGCGGAATGTAAAGTCTCCCGGGCAATATCGCGAAGTTCGCGGTAATAGCCAGAAGAAACGTGGAAACACGAAATAACAAGCACGTGCTTCGAAACCGCATTATCATAAAAAGCGCGATGAAAAAAAAAGGAAGAAAGAGCTGGTGGCTTTATTGACGCGTTGGCACGTCGAGTGACGAGGCGAAGTCGACGAGGCGAAGTCGCTGAAACAACAAACCTCCGCTGTAATCCTGACTCTGGTAGCTCCCGTTGCTCTCGCCCGAGCTTCCCTGCACCTTCTCGCACGCTGGCCTACTTTTATTCAGACGGTGGCGGTGCCGGTAGTGGTGATGGTGGTGGTGGTTATGGCAGCGGCGAGCGTGACAAAGAAAGTATGAGAAAGAGAGAGAGAGAGGGTAAAGCGCTTGTTATCCTTTTCCAAAGGCACAACAGCAAAAAGGGCCACCGAAGCGAGCCGTCGTAGTTTGCAAAGCGATGGCAACGAATTGTCGCTGTTTCATAGCATTGTTGATTCCGGGGGAAAAAGCTCTCTCTCTCTTTCTCTCTCTCTCTCTCTCTCTCTCTCTCTCTCTCTCTCTCTCTCTCTCTCGCTCGACACAAAGCTCCTTCACTTTGGGATTTTTGCTTCCAGTCCGACTTTCCCTCCCGCTCTCGCTTTTTTCCATTATCTGCCCGTCTTATCTTGGATTTGAGTAAATTAAAAGTAAATACTTGCCCCTCTAGCTCTCTCTCTCTCTCTCTCTCTCTATTTATTCGGCGAATCACTCACTGCTCCAGATTCAAGATTTCGCAGTGCAGTGCGGCGGCGGCGGCATACAATCGCGCCGCTCTTCATTTCTGCGCGAATTATTCGGGTAAGAAAAAAAATTTCAATTTCTCAAAAAGTACTCGCATCGAATTTCCTATGCTAGCAAGCTATTCAGCTTAGAATCCGGCCCGCAAAAGACTTTTTTCCGGGGCTCTCTTGTGGTTGACTGAAAGCTAGTGGGTGTATGTGAGCACGTGGTGGATAAATATACGTATGAGGGCCGCGGAGTACGTGTGGAGAAGGGGCGGCAGTGGCAGCAGCGAGTCGATACTTTGCACGAAGAAAAAGGAGAACACGATGTGGACTGCAGCTCGGGATAAAAGGAGAACTTTCGCTCGACTGGGTGCGAGCACACTCTGCTCTTCTTTCTCTCTCTCTCTCTCTCTCTCTCTCTCTCTCTCTCTCTCACTCACTCACTCTCCTCTCACTCTCATCTCACTCTTCCTCTTACTCTCTTTCTGGCTTCTCGAGAGTTCGGCCACGCTGATGCGAAATCGCAATCAGAACCACCGGCGTAAATTGCAAGAGGCTCCGAAGAGCGCCAATACGTTTAGGAGGGATGCAGTAGCAGTAACAGTTCGAGTATGTGTGAGGAAGAAAAGCAGCCGAGGAGGAGGCGGGGAGGAGAGAAAAAGAAGGTGGTTCGAGAGAGCCGAGATGTGTTGTTGAAACCGAAACTACTTGGCGTCCGGATGACGCAAAGTTTGCTGCCTTGCTCCAAGTCACCGCCAACGTTCCGCTTGTCCGTTAGGTTGGGACGAGCTTCCCCTGACTCCCCCTTCCCTCCCTCACATCCAATACTTTCTATCTAGCTCCTACTCTCGCACTCTCTATCTCTCGTGTTCAGCCTCAACCCTTTCCGCAGCTTCGCCACTTCGCGCCAGTTCACTTGGCCAAGACAGCGCACGCTCGTTTGTCTCTCTCTCTCTCTCTCTCTCTCTCTCTCTCTCTCCGCCCTCTCTCTCTCTCTCTCTCTCTCTCTTGCTCACTTATGCTCAGCTAGTTGTCTCACTTTCGCTGGCGCCTCGTTAGGAGCTTCTTCGAAGATAGCGAAGAGGTTTAGTTGGGTTAGGTGCGCGATTCTCGTACCTACTCGCGGCTCATCGGGATCATAATTAGTTTTTCATGGAGCGAGCGCTTTTGCCTTGGTAAAGAGAGGAAGAGCGTGGTAGAGAGAGAGAGAGAGAGAGAGAGAGAGAGAGAGAGAGAGCGAGAGATTGGCTGAGAATGCATAGGCTGCAGAACGATAAGGGAGGAAGTGAAAGGAATTAGCGGGAGTAACGACGCTACGAGGCTGTCAAACAAGCGGTTTGATTTCATTTTTCCGCTTTATTAATTTAATTCCGACCCCTCCGTCTACTGTAATTTTATAGGTCTATCTTTCCAGTTAAATACGGTTCTGTCGCGCGAATATTTACAGTCCATAGACACTTTCTCTTCAACCCTACTGGAATCATAATAAGATTTACAAATTTAGATATTCTTGGATAACTTTAACTTTTAGGAGAAGCAAGTGATTCGAAATTGCATTACATTGCAAATACATTGGCTTATGCAATAATAACAAAAATTACATTTATTATTTCTTATTTACAATAAAAGAAAATATAATTTTCTGAAACGAAAAATTGTCGTCTTAAAGTAAGAAGGTGATAACTCAGAAATTGGTTGAATAGAGTGACAATTCAGAATTTCGTATTAGGATAAGGAGAAAACTTAGAGAATCCGGTTGGACAAAACTTTGAAGTGGTGTATCTTAGTCAATTTCCATAGAAATTATTTAATAATGTTACAACATATTTTCTTTACGAAATCTGTGCTTTTATTCAACATATAAAAATGCAATTTTTTTAACGCATCTTAATATAATAACACCTTTATAAGAGCTATAAAGCTGTTATCGTCGATAAGTGACACGAATCATTAAAGCAACGTTAATGTAGATTGACAATCGCCGAATGGAATTGCAAAGTCTCTTTTGGACGACACTATAAGCCGAGCCTCGAGAACAAGTCTTCATAAACTCAAATAGAAATTAATTTCTCTTGGAAAGCGAGTCGGTAGAAAAGAAGGAATTACGGGAGCTCGGGGGAGCCCGTCGAAACGAGGGGAATGACAGAGGTGTCGAATAGTAGCGTCTGGATAGGAAATGAGACTGGAGCGAATGAGCGGCGGGAACGCTGGAACGCGGGGATCGGTGAGCGGAGTGTAGCAGGAGGAGAAAGTGGTATGAATTGAAGGGCTGCCGCGACTATATATAGGCTAGCAAAGCCGTTGTCTGCGTGTTGTCGCAGCTTTATCGAATTCCGGCGGCGGCAGCGGCAGCGACGGCGCGAAGTAACTCGATCAAGCCTCTCGGCTCGGTGTATAGAACTCGGGGTAATATTTACGGCGCCGGTGCAGGGCCGCTCCCTGCGAGTGAGACGCGCCATCACCGACGCCTAATTCCTCGCGCTCTGCCGTCTAACAAAAGCTCTCGTTTTCCACGCGACGGCTTGCCAAGTCTTTCGTAATTTCGCGCGACTCCCTCTCCCTGGGACCTTGGGACTCTCTGGGATACGCGCTACCGAGCGCTTATTACTCGCGGTTGACTTGGATCCGGCAATCCCGACGACTTTTGAGGATTACCGCTTTTTAGAATTTCTTCGCGGTGAATTATTGTCAGTGGCATTTTCCTATTGAGCACTGCGCCTCCTTTATAACACCTATTTTTGCGGTTCCAAGTGAACAATATATTTGTGGAGTTGAGAAAATCATTTGCAATATAAAAGGGGATCAATGCATACTAAAGCATGACATTCTAGCGTTTTTTCTAATCTAAAACGAAAATTCTGACTATAAACGCCGAAATAGTGAAGTTAATCTCAAATTCTGAAATATTACTTCCGAAGATTTTACCTTCCTCTAAGAGTTACTCTTCACACTTTCAAAATTAGAGGGTTTACCCGATAGTTGCACATCCAAATCTTTGGACGTCATAACTAAATTATGCGAACATGTATCAGTTCCCAAAACTTTAGTTGGCACAACTACAGTCAATGGCTGGAAGATCCATTATGAGTTTTGAAACGATGACGAAAACTTCGATTGTGAAATGGTCAAGACGTCATAATTTACTTTAAATCTCACAACCAAAGATTTGCACATCGCACTATGGATCTGGCATCTAAGTGTTTTGCTTCTTGCAAATAATTACAAGCCAACTAATGACTATGAATGCTAGAAGTAAATCTTTATTTTCCGTGTATGGTATCAAAAGTTAATAATATACACATGTGCATATAATAAGCATTCGTCCAATTTGAAAGAAACATTCCATTAACCGAAGGTCTCGTTTTTCTGTTACAGCATCGGTGAATGAAGCGAGCGTCTTCACGTTGCGAGGGAAACACGATGCCGGTGGGGGTGGAGGCATTGGCGGTAGCAATGGCGTTGGGAGTAGCAGCAGCACCAGCACCAGCAGCCGGAGAAGCAAAAGGACAACGACGACGACGACGACAACGACGACGAGCAGCAGAAGCAGCAGCGCCGCCGCGACTCTGGATTTGTCGACGGAAAACGATGACGTCGTCGAAGCCGCCGCTCTGCTCGCCTCCAAGGACGCCGGCTGGCGTAACGACGCCGCCAACGCCTCCTCCGATACTATTTCCTTGTCCATGCTGTCCACTCAGCCGCCCATTGAACTCGTCGTCAAACCGCTTAGCAAGGTCGTTCTGCCTTGCGACCTCGAGGGCAATTACACGAAGCTCCTCATGCCGGCCGTCAGGTCCGTACTTTCTACTTTTTCTTTTCATTTTACATGACTTTTATCCAATTTAGGATTGCAAGCTTGTAGATCTCTCGGGGCAATCTTTACAAGTTGACGTTTGTGTAGGTCGGAAAATGACTAGAACTAGATCTTATGAAAAGAATTGAGCATTAATCCAAGATTACGTATACAAACAATTTGATTAGTGTACACTTGATACTGCATAAATTTAGAATTAATTCACTTATTGTCAACTTAATTTTATATTGCGCTTCTGATCAAACTCGAGCATTACTACTCGCCCAAATATGAAAGCGTTATAACGCGAAATCGTTTTTTTCCTTTTATTGAATTGTATATAAATATAGAACAGCAATGAATTCTGCTCGTTTACATCGTTTTCGCATCGTGTATTATCAATTCGGCCGAAAATAATTTAAAATCCCAGTTGTAGTTATTGGAAGTATTTGACGAATCGATTGGTCAACGTTTGGTGTTGCAGGAGCTACAGGACACGACCAGCAAGCTGGTTGCACGAGGGACTCGCGGTAGATATGATAACTATTGACACTAGGACAGAAATGAGTGGCACGGGCCACAGGTACATTGGCGACTCGACGACGGCGGCGCTGCATATCGACAACGTTCGACTCGAAGACGATGGCATTTGGACGTGTCAACTCGAGGCCGACGAGGGACAGGTGCTCGCCGGCAGGCCCGTCAAGCTCGTCGTCCTTGGTGAGTTGTTGCAAGCATTTCCAAAACATTTATCGATTGCTTCTCGCTTTCGATCACTTTACATATTCGCTCCACCTTCATTATAAAATTTCCCTTATTTTCAATTCTGGTAGATGCTTTATACTGCGAATTATCTGAAAAAGTACCAGCGAATGATTATTTAAAAAGCTCATGTTTTACACATATTTATGCAGATGAGAAATTTTAATTCTCATAAATACCTTTTTTTATTAAATACGTTATATGTATTTATCCACGCACAAAGTTAATTAATTTTTATACTTGTTTGCGCATATTAAGCTTAATTCCATTCAGTAAAATCAACTTGAAAGAAATAAAAGTTTATCTAAATTAACCTTACTTGATAGTAATTTACTGGCTGAAAAATTAGACCAAAAATTATATATTAATAGCATCTTTGACCGAGTCAAACATGATATATTAATAGTTAATACATTAATAATAGTTGATTGAAATAAATCATCAAAAAATGGGTCACTTCTAAGCGCTTAATTCCTATAAATGTTTACTTCACTCAGTGTATAAAAATTTATTAAAATTTCTCTTATTTTTGTACATAACGTATATATTTTATGCAGAAATACGAATTTCACAACCGTATATTAGGTAATATGTAGTTTAGTATATGGAAAGAGGTTAAGCAGTCGCTCTACGATCAAATGTGGAGCGTATCGCAGCCGGAAGAGGAAGCAAGATGGCGTGTATACATAAATATCGATGATGTTGGGTCTGCTTATTCCGAATTTATCGCGCTCGCGTATATGAACGCGCAATATTGCCCATCGAGGCAATAAATTTTGACTTAAGACTGTGCGAGGGGGGGGGGGAGGAGAGAGGGTTAAAGTTAAATTGAATTCCGGAATTCCTTTGACGGTACCCGCGGGGCTTTCGTTCAGATCGCGAAAGTCGAGATTCTCCGGGCATCGAGAGAGAGAGAGAGAGAGAGAGTGAGATAGAGCACCTCGAATCGCAAGCGGCAGCGACGGCGGCGCCGACGGACCCCGCGGTAATGCGGTTCTATGCATATTAATCTACGAGCTCCGTTTGCTTATAACCCTGCCATCCGCTCCGCATGAATATGCATGACGTAAACATTTTTTAAGCGGCGCGCCCGGATATATGCGAGCGCTCGCGCGACTTGGCGGCGGCGATGGTGGGGGCGACGAGGAGATGCTCAAGGTGTCTTCGAAAAAAATGCGAATAAGCCGCGGCTGGATTTAATGAAATCCACTGCGCCACTAAGATCTCCAACTTTTTCATCTTAATGCTTAATGCTCGCATTCTCCACAGATTATCTTTAATCTTTCAAATTAATTAATCAGCATTTTCATTATTCTTTTACTAAATAGAGTATTTGTATGTAATAATATAGTATTCTGTGGTAGATAACGTTTATACTTTGCATTGTATTATGCTTCTATATAAAATAATAAATCATTTTTTTTCGACATATCGTTTTTTACGTCAGTCCTTTACACAAAGTAGCGACTCGCTCAAATTTTGGTTCTTATTCTACAATAGACATATATTTCGGATTTTCCTATTTAAATTTTTTATACTTTTCCCGTTCCTTTACTACACTAAATAAATAAGATAAGATAAATAAGTACAAAACAGACTGGCACAGAATCGACTCGCTCAAAACGTTTAAGCAAAAGTTATACACTATAATATTTTTCAAACACTGAGTATCGCGGTTAAAAGAATCGCTCGAAGCAAAGGCACAGCAGCGAGAACGAAGCGAACTGTACAGCGGCAGCCAAGTGCTGCATTATAAAAATGTATAGAGCAGGAGGCACGAGAATCGAGCAGGTGAGATGCGCTTGATTCGCTGATCTTCCTTGTTCTCGTAATCCACTCGGATCGCGAAGAGGGAACAGGAGCTCGAGCATCGTCGTCTGCTCCCACAAGAATGGAGCACTTGGAACATCAAAGCCGCAGCCTGTATAAAGCTTTTCAAGCGCCATTTCTCACGTACCGTCGCATGTACTACATTTCGCGAGCCTTCACACCCACTAAATTATCCACCGTATCTTGATTCGTGCTATTGTTATGAAAAAAATCAAAAAGAAAAGCACTCACTGCGAGAGGCTGTAAATATTCACCTTCGATCGACAATGCCCCCTGTTTATGAAATACTCATTGAATCGGTGGAAATGTGATCCCTAATCGAGAATAAGGATTAAAAGAGCGAAGGCTGCAATCATTTTTCGCTACACAATTGCGTTATGAGAACTCGTTCAAGTTCTAAATTACAAGAGATATATAAACTTATATACCTCACCCCCTAACCTCCCTCTGTTTCTCTCCCTCTCTCTGTCCTTCTCTCTCTCTCTCGCTCTCTCTCTCTCGCTCTCACTCTCTC
>UELV01082810.1:7448-45157 GCA_900490015.1 Megastigmus stigmatizans | reverse complement strand
AAAACACGCCATATTTTTTGCAGGAGTATTTTAACATAAAATCGATATCACCATTCGAAAGAGCAGCTCAAAATACGTCGGATATGATCTTTTTCAAATTTTTTTAAACCTTTTTATTAGTTGAAAAAAAGCCTTGAAAAAGATGTTGAAAATTCGGGGTCTTGGTCGTTAATGGGTTAATATAACATATTTTTAAAATTGAATTTATTAAATGATATAATATTAAATTAATAAAATGATACGTACTAAACCATGTTAATTGATTATCTGTAACAAGTATTCCTGCACTTTTTTTATATAATTCAGCCACAAATACAGCAGTAAATGTTACAAAAGAACCATGAGTTAACTTTAAAAGAAATAATGGCAATGCGCCAATCAATTGAGAAGCAAATCTTTTGAATTTTGAATTTGCAGCCTGGTCTTCATATTCAGATTTATGTGTTTTATTGGATGGATCAATTCTATAAAGAAAAAACATAAAACATATAATTTAAGTATTATGGACAAGGGTGATGAAAATTTTTGATTAACTTAATATTATTACGTAAGCCAAGAATTGAGAATATATGAGACTCGAAAACATTTCAACCTATTTTTTTTATTTTATAATTTTTATTATTTTTTTTATTTTTTAAAATATAAAAAAAAAGAATTTAGTTCTGCAATTAGAGTGTTACCATCAGCATCTTGACACTTACGGAGGAGCCTCTCGAGTATACAGTTATCGACATTTACCGTTATAGACTTTCATCGTTCAATTTTCAATATTTTAATATTTTGCAGGTTAAGCCCAATTCTGTAGTTTGCAAAAAGTATGAACGGCATGAATGTCGCTAACTATGCTTCACCGTCTGCCTCTTAACGAGAGCCCCAAATCTATGAGAACTTTAATTTTTTGTATTTAGTTTACAAATATGTATTCCCTCTAGATCGATTTAGCTAGAATTCAAACTGTAGCAGCATAGTTTCGACAGCATTACCAGTTAAAGTATAAAAAATATTTCATTTAAAAAAGAAATTTGTTCCCTTTACTTGAAAGAGAAAGCAATTGAAAAAAATTGATTGAAACCAGTGACATAAACACATTTTAAAATATTTTCTTTCAAGTAAGAGGGTAAATTGTTATTTTTTTTTGCTCAGTGATAGTATAAGTTCACACACTTATTTTGTAATTTTAATTAGGAACAATGTTGGGCTCTCTTTTTCATAATCATCTACCAACGTTTTATATAATTTTATTTTCACGTATTATTCTTAACGTTACCGTTTTGATACTGCAGAAATTACACCACCTTCCATTGAAAAAGTAATTCAAGAAGAGCGCGAATGAAATAACAATATTATGAAAAACTTTGTTTACTATACAAAACATGTACGATTTATTTTTTAAAGTATTACAAGAAATTTTATGAAACACTATAGAATGAGAGAAGGATCCACCGAATTTTAACAGAACATTATAATAACTGAGGTAAGAACTTGAACATGCTTCTAAATGAAGTGACGCACTGATTAAATCGTTGTCTATTCTTCATCTGTGACAATAAAAGTTTTGATAAAATAAATTTCAGCTAACTAAATAATTGCTGTTATTAGATAAAAACACTTAATTAGTTAAATCTGTTAATGTAATCTTTGTAACTACTTTCAGAACATAAATTTTACAAACTGATTTAATTAAAATAATATATGTATCATAAGCATTATTTGCTACATCCGTAAAAGACAATACTATTTCGGTTATATATCAACAAAAATCATTGATTTCGCCGTCGCTTCAGTATATAAAAGTAAAGATTTTCGCTCAAATTTTAAGAAGTCTCCTGACAGTTTACAAATTCTAATTCACGTTGCTTTATAGTAATATATTTTATTAACATGGTTAATTTAATGTTTGTTTCTTGGTTTTATCCTTATTATTCAGTTTTTTTTTCTTGAAAAGAGTCCATTTATAACTTTAAGGATATTGCATTTTTATTAGAATATTATAATTATTTATTTAATTTTTATAATATTGGTTTGAGGCATTTTGAAAGAATGACTGTTTACAATTTCCACAGTGAATCATCTGTATGTTAAGAGGTATTTCAATAAAGAATAAAATCGAAATTATGGTCATGCCATTATGAATTTATTGTTCGGTAAAATTTTCTATTTCTGACGATTCTTAAAGTTTAAAGATAAAAAAATATACAGACGATTATTATCAAATGTAATTGACAATGTCGATAACGCTTTTTTATGCAGCTATGGAAAATATATAATTATATAAAATGCGGCTTTTTTTATTCATTTTTGTTTATTCGATCGTATGATATCACTTGATATAAGCCACCTTAGAAAAAGACAAAAGATAATATTGAGATTATTTTGAGAAATTTCTTAGTATCTGATAATATCATATATCATATATCATTATACATATCATATCTGATTATATACATATTATATATATGATTATTAACGATAGTACAATATTGTATTAAAAATACTTGGCGGACCCGGCGATTAACTGGTTATTGTTTTAAAATATTGTTGCCAGCTTTATTTGTAAAGATATATGTATTGATGTACCTACATATCATCAATACGTAAGTTCTCGTATAAAAAGTTGATTTTTAATCTACATAAAAACTAAACATTTAAAACGAAATCTTTGCTTAAGTCAGAGTTATTCTTCACCTATTATATTTTAACTTTAGATTGCGCAGATCTAACGACTACTTTTTTTCATCTACTTACCGAATGTCACGGTGCTACAGCTTTGCTCGCATAACTACGAGTAGTAGATCAGAGTTGCGAACACAACGTCCCCACACACGATAAATGCAATTAGCCTGTGGTTATGTCAAGTAATTATTAATAATCGGACCAGATCTTTCGCGTGCTTATTTTTTTAAATTATTTTCGCACGCGAACATGTTTCCTATGCATTCTCTGCATAATTACTTAATTTTACAGTATTTGCGGATGTAAGTGTTTTCAATGACGGAAAAGATTTTCAAAGAATTGTCGGGATAATTATTTGATGCGAAGATTCCCCTCGTTTTTTGAGTATAAATAGGCGCGTGTACCGTGGAAATTGTATCAGTATCCCAGCCAACATGAAGTTCTTCTTGCTTGCAACCATTGCCTCAGTGCTCATCATCAGCGCTTTCGCGGTAAGTAAAATCTACTATTCTTTCCAATATATTTTCGGCAAAAACAAAGATTTGTTGTAAAAAAAGTTTTGAATTTAAAAGAAAGTCATACATTCGAAGCATAATCATAGCAATAGTTCATAATTTTGTTTATTAGGCTACAGTAAACTTTATTTGTACCTTAGAACATCAATTAAACACTCTAATGGTCTTCACAATCCACTTGATTTTTTCAAATTTCACCAACGATTTGATCAAAGACCGAAATTTTTTTTCCAATGATCCTTCTGAAGTTTATTTCTTAAGATGTTTAAAATAATAAGTTAGAAAGTAACGCGTTAATAGATGATAACATTTTAACTGCTATTTGTGCATATCTTTCTATTGTTTCATTGAATGTATCGATTCCGAAAATTATAATTTTAGTAATTGACAAAATTTAATAAATGTTCCTTTCTCCAAATAGCAAATGCCCGGAGCTGGTGCTGGTGGTGGTGCCGGTGGCGGCGCTGGCGCTGGCGTGGGTGGTGGTTTCGGTGGTGGCTTCAACATCGGTGGTGGTGCAGGAGCTCGTGGAGGCGCTGGCGCTGGTGCTGGTGGTCATGGCGGTAAGCATTCAGCAGATAAATACCTATTATATAATAGATAACAGTTTTTGAATTTCGAAATTTTCCCTTATTGTCGATTGAAAAAATTAATGCCTTACAATAGTTTTGAGTATAAAGTATAAGTTTTTTCTAATTATTTATTCAACGGTTAATGAAGAATTAAAATGATCAATAAAACTACTTGACAGTGGTTTTACACTCTCTAAAAAATTATAGATGATATATTAAAAATCACTTTGTTCAATTTAACACAGGCGGCGGATTCCCAGGCGGAGCTCCAGGTGGCTCATTGGCTGATGACCCACCAGCAGGACCACCCGCCGGACCACCCGCAGGACCACCCAAATTCTAATTCCACTAGTAATAAGGAGTTTTTCTGTTAGTTGTTTGAATCGATTGCATGATTTGAAATTAATGTCGCACGATAGTTTAATAAAGCAGCCAACACTGTTAAATAAGTTTTCTCTTTTTTATCATTAATTCCTTATCAAATACACCATATTGTAATATAAGTTAGAGTTTAAACATTGCAATGCAATTATCTTATCATTCTAAGCTTACATTTTACGATACAGACACATCGTCTAAAGTATAATTCAAAGTATAAACATTTTGTCGTTATTGATATCGATAAAAGCCAAGTCATACATTCCCAAGTACCCCGGAAACGCATAATCGACACTCGCGTGGGCTATTTTGTATTTCGCCTCGTAAAATCACGGGGTTTCAGACTCTCCCATATTCCACGGGCCATCATCGAGCTTACCATTTTTTGCAATAATACAGGCGCGCATCGAGCAATAAAAATGGTAATCCTACCCCCCTCTCCGCGTTCCGAGCAGCGAGCGATAAAAAAAAAAGTCCAAGCGGATCCTCATGAATAAATTTCGCCCCGAAAGAGTGAGAGAGAGTGAGAGTGAGTCGCCGTGGTGGCGAACTCGAGCCGAACGACGCGAAAAATCGGCGCGGAACGGAAAGTAAACGCAACGCGCGGGATTTTTACTACTTTCTCGTCGTCCTGGTCTTAGCCTTTCTCTCTCTCTTTCTCTCTCTATCGTTCTACACGTCATTTACATCCCCAAGCGGCACCGCAGGCGAACCAAAATCCCCACTGGCCAAGTGCTCGTAAAAGGATCCTCTCTCTCTTCTCTCCCTCCTTTTCTGCCTAATATCACAGCGACGAGCTACACAATGCACTTCCTGCGGCTCCTCCTTCGTTTTCTCTTTTTTTTCCCTCGATCTCCGTGTCTTTTTCTTTTTCTATTTTGGTCCCTCGCTCTCTGTTATTGCTTCAAAAGTCAGGGGAGGTTGGACCGCGGGAGGAAAACTTTTCAATGGACTTTGCGCGCTCCTCCACTGGTCCCTTGTGGATTTTCCAAGCATTCTCCATCCTCCCTTTCTTTCTTTTTTTTTCTCTTATCTCTCTTCGACTTGGTTCCCGAACGAACGCGCCCGCGCCGCTGCCACATCGCCTTCGCTAGCGAATTTCGCGGTAGACGTTTTCATTAGGCGGTCGACGCATGAATTACGCTAATAAAACGCGCAATCGCTTCGAGACGGTGTTTCATCTCGGAGAATTCAATTTTTCCAGCCAAGTTTTCCGTTTCGAGAGGTAGCGATTGGAAATTTTAGTACTTGATGAAGGCTATTTGCTCTACGTGATCGAGCAATCGTTCTTCTTCTCTATCTCTCTCTCGCTCTGGTGGTATAAGCTAGTAAGCTTTGACGCGTGACACGTGCCATAATTTCAGAGCAGCTTTAGTACTATTTCAGTGGTCGCTCGGCAAAAAAGCTAATTATTAAATTGTTTGATTCGAGAAATTAATAGATTTGCGTACTTCGGAAATTATTTTATCTATCGATTATCAATTGCTCTGCACAATTGACATTTTTTCTATTGACAATTAATTTAAAAAAATAACGCACAATGACTAAACCGTAAACTAAGATCTGAACATAGGCCGATTAAAAAAATCAAAGCCTACACAATCTCCTCGACAAACAAAGACCCACCGGCCGAATTATTAATATCTAGTCAAGCCTAAATCGGGCAGTCGGCGTTAATAAGACCACACGCGCGCACCATGACAATAATTATCTTCGCAAGCGCGTATATAGCTCGGAACAAAGCCATTGGCGAGAGTAGGGAAATCTCGTTACTAGCGCGGCCCTCCCACGTGGGCCGTGTCGATAAGGGCGGCCGTGAGTGTACGTCCCAAGCGGGCGACTGTTGCTACTAAACTCTCTCTCTCTCTCTCTCCCTCGTGTCTTTCTTCCCAGCAGCGATGATCGAACGATCGGCTTGGTCCTGTTCGCGGGCGAGAGGGTAAAGGACCACCCGATGATGCTCGACCCCGATTTTGCACTCCATGCCCTTATCTACACTTGGCCAGGCTATGTGCGTGCGCTTTTGTCTCAGTGATCGATTGATCGTGGAAATTTCGATGCTGATTGGGTATTTTGATTACTATGTGATGGCCGTTTGCTCGCGGTAGGAGTTATGGCGATGCCTTTTTTTCGACAGATTTTAATTGGATTTTGTGTCATCTACGAGTTTGGAATTTGTCAGATTTATTTTTTACTTTAGTTTATGGGTAATACATAGTTAGAATAAATTTTATTATTTTTTAATGGAGCAGCTGGTAAGACTTTACTATATATTATAATTTTAATATGTTAATATGATGTCATAAATATAATGTAAAATAGCAGGAATATTACTTCTACTTTAATCAAAGTGCATAATTTATTATACACAAATGGTCAATATTTCTTTTAAACATATACGTTTCTCTAAAACTGAGGAAGTTGACTGGTTGAAACACAATAAATATTTTCAGACACCCACAGACACAAATAAGCTGATAAAAAAGTAGATCCTATAAATGTTCGTCTACAACATGAATTACTAAAAGCAGAGTTAAACAACAATTCCAAACACTTCAAGCGTAACAAAGCCCGACGACAGATGAGAGTCTGGCCAGTATTATTCGGGATACACACAAGCAGACACCGAGAGATCGAAGAAAAAAAATAATCGAAAGCATATCTTGGCTCTCGTCGCGTAAATATTTGAAATCAAGTTGGGGATCTGCGGCCGCCGAAAACAAATACAAGAAGCGCACGCGATTGTCAATGAGGCACTTATAGACACACACATACAGAAACAGACACAGAGAGAGACATGCAGCTCGTGCAGAGTCCATGAAAGACAGATGTTTCGTTCCGTGCGTGTTTATCTGGGCGAGCGTATCGAACGGTATTTAATGCCCGGAATATAGCGATTTTTCGTGCATGCACCGCGAGTGCATATATATATATATATATATATACTCGCACTCTCCGCACGACATCGAAACGAGGAAAAAAAAAAGCAGGATATATATAGGAGAGTCCGAGGGAGAAGGAAAAAAGCTCGCGTTTCATAAACCATAAAGCCGCCGAAAAAAAAACAGAGGTTGCGTTGCATGGGTTCGCTGTATGCTGCTGCTGCACACGAGCTTCGCGTCCGATAAAAGATATTCGACGCGATATTTAGTCTCTCGTAATTCAAAGCCAATGCTCGCTCGTCCATGAATCCAACTTAACAAAGCTAACGTCTATGTAGAGTGGAGAAATATTGCCAGTAGCTCTCTCCCACTCTCGCATTGCGCCGCCCATCAGAGAGAGAAGAAAAAAGTTATTGGAAAACGTCCCATTAGTTCTTGTAGCTCTTGCAAGTTTACGTTTTCATTGTCAAAGCTATGCCCGTATATTTTAGCGTTTCGTCGGGTATGAGGAAAGTTCGCGATATTCGCAGGGATTTTTTTTTGTAGGCGACGTCTATTATTGCGATACATCGAAACTTCCTGTTTACTGGATCATTTTATTTTTTTTGGTGTTCAATCTATTTGTAGAATATAATTAAGAGTAAATATATAAATAATTATAAGGGGTCTTAGTATTTATGTGTATAGATATAAAGTACACATTAATAATTTAGTTAAGAATTTAAAATTTTAAATAAATAAATAGTATTTCAATGTTCGAGCCAAGAACAGTTTGTATAGAATTTCCAAAACAACGAAAATGAAAAAACCTTCATTGTTATGAAATTTTTATATAACCTATTCTTGGTTTTGAACATTAAAATAGTATTTATTTATTTAATATTTAAAATTCTTAACTAAATTAATGTGAATACAATTGGTGTAAAAAAATGTGAATACAATTGGTATAAAAAAGGTAGATGTAATTATTTTAATATATATATTAGGGTGTCTCTTATTTCCCAAAGGTCGTGTCTATAGGCACGGGTTAAACTTTGAATTAGGGGTCATTCGAAATTTCAAATATGTTTTTTCGTCAAAAGTAATCGATCTAGGGGGCGGCATGATCGATTTCTGGAATTTGGAAAATAAGGGACACCCTAATATATATCTTTATAATCAATGTAATAAAATTAAAGAAATTAATAAAAATGTTGAAATATATACCACCAGACAATAGCTAGATATCATAGGTCTGATTCTAGTATCTTTTATTTTTTATTAAAACACAACTTACGATTTCCATTTCAAGCTCAACTAGCTGCAGACTCGTCTAATGTTCAATTAAAAATTTCAATACTCTCGTCTCGATCGCGCACTCGGCTCCCGGTATGTAACAATTCCTCACCCTCCCAAACCCCGCATTCAAAAGTATTTTTTCCATCGCCCCTCCCATATACACATAGTCAGCAAAAGGACAAAGCCCAGTGTGCTGCAGCTTACAGCGAAGGAAAAAAAATGGAAAAACAACAAAACCAGAGAGCCAGAGAAAGAAAGGGCCGGTAGACGCAAAAATTCCCAAGTTTGGTGGGCAAGCCTCCCCTATAACGTACACCACCCCCCATCATACATATCGCGGCGACTTTGTAGGCGCGCAGCAGCGGTATTATTGCGCTCGCGAGGGCCATAAAGCTGTTGCACATCGCGCAGTATACGCGCACACGTACAGCAGCGCCGACTAAACGTGGACGCGCGCATATTTCGTCGGCTCGTGGAAAACCGGAGCGAGAGAGAGAGAGGGACTTTGACGCGCAGCAGTGCGCACCGTCGATCAGCTCTGTGCTCGGGTCTCCCACTCTCTCCCTTTGCCTATTGCTCGATGCTCCGTGTACCGCGTGCCGTGAAAGGGCCCCTGCTGCGGCTGCTGCAACTACTGCACCATATCGGCTTGAAATATGCTTTTATTCAATTTGCATACATGTATGTATCGGCGGCGCGGGGGCAGGCCGATAACGAGAGGAGTGATTACCCGCTGCTCCAACGGCAAAAGGCCAGCGCGCCGATTATTAAAGCGAGAGATATAGAGAGTGAGAGAGAGACGAAAAAAGCGACGGTGGAGAAGAGTTGGGGGAGAATATGCCGTAATCTATATGCGAGAAATTTGCATGTCGATTATTTTTAATTGATATACCGGAAATGATGGTCGTTTTCACTTTTGGTACGAAAAGCGCGCGTTTGATTGATTTACGATGCTTTTTAGCGACTACTGCTGCTCTTTTATTTTTTATGCGAGCATTTCGTTGCGAGGGGGTACGGAGGCGTGAATTCTCTCGTGTCGATTGGTGATTGCCGGTCGCGTGATGGGCTTTATTAGCGCGCTGATTATGATAGGATCGAAATGTTGCGAGGTGTTTTGAGATGAGTATCGTTGAGAATCTCTGTACACGTAAAGAATTATTATATAATAGTGGATAGTTTTCAATTTCGTTATAAATTTATAATTTATTCATAGATGATCGTTTATACCGTGTAGAGAATATACTGAGGCTGTCGCAAATGGAAGTAAAACTGTAAACGCCTGTAAATTCAGAATTGCTGTTTAGATGGACTATTAAAACTTTTTCATATCTCTATAGGCATAATGTATTATAGATTTCAATAATAAAAGCACGTGTAACTATAGCAGCTTCGAAACCTCTATATATTGATTTTCAAAGTGGCAACGTTATTTTCAGCTACTATATTATTCATTCGTGTTACGGACAAAAGAACAGGGAACATACGTTATATCAAAGTAAAAAAAAAAATAATATATAAATATTGTATTAAAATTCTTAATTTGAAATATATAATATCACAAATTAGTATAAGTAATTCTGTAGTATAAGCCAGGAGCGGTAAGCATTTGCCTTCCTCGCCCGAATACCCAAATTTTTTACTGACCAGTAAACCCAAAGTCATTATATCGCCACTCCTGTGCTTCCCTTTATTTCAGTATAGCGGCGCATTAAGCGCGATATTGGATTAGCTTGAGCATGGAATTAAAAATCGACGGATATTTACGTTCGGCTGCACACTATAAGGTTGGGGGAATTTTCAAACGGACTTTCGCCGCGGCTAGAGCCAATTATACGACGCTGTCCATTGCCGATGTTTTTCCACGTCCATATATACCTTATATATATATATATATATATAAGAGCGGCTCTGTGCTTTTTCTCTATGCTCTTTACTTTTATCGCGCATTATGTGTATCTGGGATTTCCGGAGGAAAATCGCTGAGCTGAGGTTTTACACGATTTTGCTGGACGCGCGCAAAGCTTTCAGCTTGGTTATACACGCTTTTTTTCGTCGCTGCTGCTGCTGCTGCTGCTTGTTGGAAGTGTTCTGTGGATCGAAGAATTCGTTTGTGCTTTGTCGGTATGCAGAGCTAAATCCTTTCATCTATTCGCTAATATTTATGCGCAAACGAGAAATTTAGAAATATAACATTAAAATTGTTCTAACGCTGCCAAATTATAATGTTTACAAGCTAATACACGATCGAATTCTAGTGATCATAGGAAATTATGTAGAACTCTGGAAATGTCATACTAAAATTTTCAACTGAATTTCATCTTGAATATCCGAAAAAATTTTTAATTCAACGTCCGATGTATCGACGCCCGATTCAAACCGGTTTGTCCCATTCGACCTATCAACGAAATAACAAACTGCGATCTCTTACGACAATCAATAATAAAAGCACCAACATGAATCAAGCCTTACCAGCGTCCAAAGTGTCCACCAGCAATTTTCAGCAGCCCGTGAAAAAAAAAGCAATAAAAATAAATATTAGAAAAGCCAGCCTATATATAAAATTCGTTTCGAGCTGTCGAAAGTGAGCGCGCACGCGAGCGAATCATACAAATAATTCTCTCTCTCGACCACGCCAAAGTAGACACGTCGGCGGCAGGAGGGATGGGGCCCGAAGCGAAAATTCACACGTCGCTCGTGGCGCGCGTTAAAGCCGAAAAGAATACACCGCTAGAGCATTGCGGCGAGTCGCGAATTTACCTCTCTCGTACGTCCGTCGCATCGCGATGGATATATTTGCCGTTGAGATTGGCGCCGAGTGCACGCTTGTCAAACGTTTTGATTAATTTTCGACGCGTGTGGCAGCCCATCTCTCTCTCTCTCTCTCTCTCTCTCTCTCTCTATCTCTCGGAGTGAAAATGCAATGAGAATTACTCAGCTGGAATACAGGGCGGCGGCGCTACTGCGTGGCAAATCGCCGAAAAAGGCGAGAGAGGGAATCGTTATTATAATTTACGCTGGCGCGCTTATCAGGTCGCTGCTGGAAAACTCTAGAGAGAGAGAGAGAGAGAGACGCAGACTGGCGCGATATTATTATTTAGACCCATCTCGCTCGCGCTCGCGTATACCTTTTTTTTATTATGAGAACGTTTATCAAGTGCACGGCAATCGAGATCCGATGCAATTTCGAACTCTGATAGTAGTACGAGTGCCCGGGCGTATATACATATAGTATAATTTTTTTTTTATTTAAATATCGCATTCGCGTGTGCCGCTCGAGTTACACGCGATGAGCGCATATCGGACTTTTTCCGAAATGAAAATTCTATCGGCCAGAGGTTATAATGCCACTGTAGGGGATATTGGAAATGCAATTTAACTCGATGTTTTATTTTCCTCGTTCTCTCTGTGTGTGTGTATTTTTTTGTTATCGAGTGAGCATGCGATGATTTCAATGGGCGAGAGAGAGAGAGAGAGAGAGAGACGAGATGGGTTATTGGGTTGAAAAAAGTGTGCTCTTGTAAAATGATAAGCTAATATATACATGCTTTTATGTCTCGCTCGTTTTAGTTCTATGAATAGTAAAATGTTGAATAAAGTGTAATTGTTTTTTTGCTTTTTTGTGTTTGCAGAGTTCAAAATGAAATTGTTGTAATAAGTGGTGAATATAAATACTGACCATTGGATAGAGTAAAGTTTTATTTTAAAAATAAATCAATATATTGCAGACGCTAATAATTAACCAATCTTTATATTAATTGACATCTGCAAAATATCTCAATCAATCAGATGAGAGTATATTCCTGCGAAGAAAATTTCGCAATTTTCATCAAGTGGATTTCCTCCGATTATTATACATCCCGATACTCCACGTATACATAAGCATCGAAATAACGAGCATCTGCACAAGAAGATCGATAAACAAATAGCTCGCACACGCCGTGAAAGCAATTAGGCGCTACGGCGCAACGATACATTTATCGCTAATGAAGTATTAACAATCGCAATTGAACCACTGAATATACACACAATTCCTCACCGCTGGCCGCCTTAATTGCATAAAATTAAACCTATATATATATGAATTCGCGAAATCCAGCTTATCGCATTAAATCGAGGGACTAATGATCCTCCGGACACGGCGTAGGCGCCGCGCTCGTTAAGTTCGACGTTCGGCAGTAAGGGGGAGGAAAGAAGGAGCCGCATATATATACCGCGGCTGCGGAAGTTAATAATGGAAACGGGAAAGTCGCTTAGCGTCTCGAATCGATCATTTAGCTCGAGAACGAGCAATCGATCTCTTTTTATGCGGGCCCTCTGTATATATAGACTGGTATCCAGGACCGTTAAGGAAGACCGATTAACCAAGCTTTTTTCATCACGATGTAGAAGCCTCGGTGGCGAAAGCGTCGCGACGGCTTGGACTTTTGGCTTTTAGCCTGTTTAGGGAAGGTGCGTATACCCATTTAGAGAACTTTCTCGTTGCTGGTCAACCCTTCTCAAATGTTATTAGACCAAATCATACGTATAAATATGCGGTTGGTTATATAACTCGATAGTCGATATTTATTTTTTCACATATTTTTTTATTCGTTTATTACAATGTACAAATCGCCAATAAAAATATGTACAAATTTTATTAAAACTTTATTTTTGCAGGACTAATCCGTTATATCGCCAGATATCAAAATTGTTTCTTCAAAAGCGTATCGTGTCTACGAAATATAATAAATTCACCAAAGTCTTCGAACATTAAATACATTCCCGTAGCCGCAAAAGAAAAAGCGAGTACCTCTCCCTAAACCCAACCTCACGGAGTCGAAATCAATAGCGGAAAATGAAAAAGTCTGCATCGGCATCTCGGATCTATCATTTAGCCAAGCCGTGTATACAACCAGGCAACCCACCGGTAATGTGTACACACACACAGACACAGACGCGAAAAAGAAGAGCACATCGATCTCGTATAGTATACAGGGCTTTGGAAACGGGTGTCCCGGCGCCGCTACTCCCGGATTCCCCTTGACGGCGCCGTAGTAACTGTCCGAACCAGCAGCAACAGCAGCTATCCACGTAACATGGCGCGCTACGAGGCCTTTAAATAATGAATCGCGCGTGACCGACGGTACGTTATACTATCCGATCGATATAGAACCTCGGCAGCTGTGTCTGCGTTTCGGTCTTCGATGTCGGCGGACGGACGATCGACTGTCGAAACTGGCCAAGAGTCGACGATCGGCCAAAGATTCGATGCTGTGGTGGTTCTCCGAGTCTCGTGTGGCCGCCTGCCGACCACTGCAATGCGGTTCTCGTGCGGTTTTTCGGAGTAGCTGTTTCGTCGGTTTTGCTATTCCCCCGTTGTCGAGCGATTTAATTTGTCTATGGCTGGGATTATTTGCAGAAATTTCGATTAGGCGCGGTACTGGGATTTAGCTATGGTTATGTATATATTGACTGATTTTATTCATTGATATGTACAAGTTCGCGGGAGTGCTGGAATCAGTCTCGTGCAGAGCGATCCATCACTATCAATTATTTCAGAATTACCGTATCTTGCGGTACAGGAAACGTTGATGCCAGTCAAACAATAGTTATTATCCCACAAGTATATTTTCATCAATTTGACAAATATAATACCATACATGATTTTAACAAGAACGAGGCAATATATTCAACATTGAATAGTTGTAACTATTCGAAATTTTAAATTGGGTATACTTACTTATTGGTCTAAAGTGGCAGTTATATACTTTTTCATCGTCGTGGTTTTTTTCCGTCTATTTTCTCCGACCGTATTCCTACAAACTCGATTCGTACATATCCCCACGTATTTCCCGATATAATTCAGCACATGCGCATACGATAAGTCTATACGCCTCTAAACTAGATTTTTTTTTAACGAACGAGCAAAACTTTTGAAATTCGCATGACTTCGGCGCAACTTTGCATGAAGGTAAGAAAAAAAAAGGAATACGAAACCAGACGAGAGTTACGGAACTCGGCGTGCGCGAGCCTCGAAACTGCAGCAAAGTTCCCGCCGTTTAATCATTGTTTCCAACCTACATATATACCCTTTTTTCTATTTTTTTTTCAGCAATAGTTCTTTCGATCGATATCGCAGGAGCGAAAGTTCCGTTTGTACCTCGTTATTGGCAATTAGGAGAAGAAAACGATTATAAAGCAAGGTTAACGCACGCCTGGGACGAGAAGCGATTAATCCGAGATCCTCGTCGTCTACGTTTAAATTCCCGTAAACCGAAACTACGCCCCCTCGTCACCTTTAATTTCAACTGTTCGGCCAGAGGCGTGGATTATTGATTCTTACACGCGCTGAGAGGGAGAGGGACGTGCGATCGAAAAGGAGAGATAAAAATTCCGAATGGAAATTATCCAGGAGGGAATATCTGCATGGATGTAGAGTGAGAGTGAGTGAGAGAGAGAGACAGGCAACGGACCGATCATTCGCCGATCCGATCGGGTTAATTAGTTCCCTCGCCTCTAATTAAACTCCCCTTTGTCGGGATAGGGTCGCAACGCCGACTACGCGCTTCGTTGTCATCGCTCCTCTCTAAGGGGACGGGGGGACACAGGGATCGTGAATTTCGCGGGTGCGGGGAGGAGCAGGGTGAGGAAGGACGAAACGTGAGTTGACGTGTGTTGTGTCGCGCGACGCGCTGGGAGCACGAAACCACGCGTGCAAAAATCAGGAGGGCGAGGGCATGACTATATGGGAAGACGTGGGAGCTTTGATGAGAGCTTGGTTTGCAGGGGTTTCGGGGGATGAGGTGCAAATGTTGGTGGTGCTGAGGTTAAGCTAATGATTATACCGATCATGGGTTGAATTATTTTTGCAGTTTATTCACTGACTTTGTAGCTGTAGCTTGTCGCTTTTCATCAAATGATATTTATTGTGTTTATCTGTTAATTGTAATGCGAAAAAAAAAGTTTTATAATGTATTGTCCAAAATAATTGGCTACAGCGTACGATATGCCAATGTGAATACATGTCGTTAGTTAAAACTAATAATGATGATTTAAAAAAACCAAAGCTACGTTCTTCATCGAGACAAGTAATAAAAAGATTTCAATCGTCAACGTTAATAAATACACAACGGCAATTAAAACAGAATCGTACTATAATCAAGTGCAAAACTGTTTTTACATAGGCAAGAAACTATACACGGGGCATCGTATGTAGGCAAAAGGACAAGAGATAAAGGACCGACAGGTCTTGATGGGCGCAAAAGGGACAAGAGGGAATGAGCAAAGCGTCGGCCTGTATTTCGTCCTATTTAATTAAATTCAAGCGTTTTCGAGCGCGACGATGCGAGCAGCAGTCCTACCAATCGAAAGTCCAGATGCAAGGGGACGCGCACCGCGGCGGTATACACACATCCAGTACGACGGATAAACATACCGGCTAACGGGGGCTAAATTAATAAGCTCTCGTTAAATAGCTTCAGCTTTTATTCAGTTGACAACTGTTCGCTGACTTGCCCGAACTACGTATATTTACGGATTATTGCTTTATTGTCCCTATATCTACGCTTGTTGCTAATGATATGTAATCCTTAAGTAATGGGGATGGCCGTTGAAACAATGTTTAAAATGTTACGGGAAATCTACGTACAAAGCAGATTTCCCGTGTATAATTAAACTATGTTGATACCGTAAATCTGGTTAGAGAAATTATTTTCAAAAACTATTGGTAAATGATCTTGTTTGTGGTTATAATGTAAAATTTCCAAGAAAATAAATAAAACAGAAACAGAATCATGTTAATTTAAGCATTATTTGATTCTAAAGTCACTTGGAATAACACAAAGTGAGCGCATATAATCGAAATTTAACGCGTAGCCGCGCGCGAGGCCGAAAAGCTATTAAATATTACTTTTAGTTATTGCTTACATTACAAATTCAAACTTTAAACGAGTTTCCTCCGAAACATATAGTTTTGTTCTATAGTAGCTCGCCGTGTGTCGGATTCCAAGAGTACGTATATTCAGATTTAGGTGGTACCCCCTCCGAGCTCTTGTTATTAGTGCAAACATTCTCCCAACTTATGAACGCGGAGATTTACTTTTACTTTACATTCTCGCGTGTTGCATGAAATAAAGCTTTCTAATTTATATTACTTCACCGTACCAAAACAAAAACACAGCATGCGTGTAAATTTTAACGGATTTGCCGCCAGTGAAAGAGTTCTGCTAGTTAAATTGTGTGCAAACAATTGCTTTTAAAGCCTTTGCATTAGCAGGCCTTTGAGTAATTAAGTTTACTTTTTGACAGGTATATATTCGTTTAAAGAAAAAAGTACTTGACTGTGTAGCTGTATATATAGGAATCAAGTTATATAGTTGATAAACCACATGCATTTTTAATCAGAACTTTTAAGAACTGCAGCTTTGAAAAATAATGTTGCGTTAGTGTGAAAACGAGTTAGATTTACTGTTTCCCAAAAACCTTACAATCAATAATCGAAGAAAGTCAAAAACTTGTGAAACATATTCTTATATTCGTAACTGTATTATTGATGTACAGAAGCATTTGGCCGTAATAGTCTATACAAATATATTAAAGCGATGGCAATGGTTGTCTATAATCACAGCAGTAAATATTGCAGTGATACTAAGAAATTTTACGTTTGCCAGTTACTATATAGGTACAGGTAGGACGAATATAGTATTATCTCTATTACCTGGTACAGTGTATCATTAGTCTTCCATTATCTATAATAGTTGTCATAGACGTTGCATGGATTTACGAAATATAAAAATCAATTCAGATTCTAAGACGTACCAGCTTTCTCAAATTCTTATTCACTGCAATGACTAGTACATATTCGAGGAATATATGTTTTTGAATAAATCCTACAGGTATAAGCTATAAAGACGCGTCGACAGTACAGACATTTCAAACGTTCACAGCTCTTACCAAATTCACCAGCCGCAATTTCTCAACTGCCGCCCCAAAGAGAAAAAAAAAGCAGACAAAAACCCCAAGCGAAATTCAAACGAATTCATTCGACAGCCACTATGCTGCAGAGTCGATAAAAAAAAGGCCTCCAGACATCGTCGTGAAAAACGCGCAGCGTCTTCATCCACGCCTCCTTCCTCTCTCTCTCTCTCTCTCTCTCTCCGCGAAAAGCCATCGAAGAATGAAATCTCGCGGCAGTACGAGTCGACGGATCGCGCGATTGCGGATCTCCGGAAATCCGCTGTTTGCATCGGGCCAAGAGCAGCAACGGTAGCAGCAGCAGAAGCAGGAGGAGGAGTAGATCAGATCCCCTCTCCATAGTCGAGCGCACGCGTCGAGGGTGTCGGAGGCGCCTGCGTCGAGCGCCGCCGTCTCTCTCTCTCACTCGAGCAAACGTTCCCTCGGGTTTGGCGAAGCAGCGATAGTCGCGCTCGGGCCGTCCGACACACGCGTGCGCCTCTGTACACACGTTCCTCTCTCGTCCAGGTCTGGTATCATCCGCGCGACCACGTGAGAGAGTTGCGCTTGGTTTTCTCGCCAACGTTGGGACTCGAAGGATTTATCGCGGTACTGTTTTGAGTATGGCAGAGAACGAGAGGAATCTCGTAAGTCGGAAAAATTTCGGATCGGACTCGACGAGCGTTTGATGCAGGAGCTGCGAGCGTTTTCGCGGATTTGTATAAGCGAGTGAGACGCGGAAAAGTTTTAAGGGCGAATCGACGGATGGATTCGTGACGCGCAAGAGTGGCTTTTTTTCACTCGGATGACTCACTGCAACTCTGCGGTTAATCAAAATATATATGTCATCAAACTGACTACGATCAAAATATAATTGATATTAAACTTTATACAGACGAAACAGTAAGCGTCGGCTAAAGTTTCGCAACAGTGACGGCGATATAGCAGGAAACGATCCCGTACTCACAGAATACAAAACTAAAGAGCAGGAAGAAGCGGACGAGGCGCAGCGACGAGGTAAATCTTGAAAATTTGTCGTCGCCGCGGAACAGACGCTAGAGCGCAAGAAACTACCACAGCTTACAACAGAGAGATATAGCATCGTAGCGAGCAGCAGTTTTGTTCGATCAGCTGTACAAAAGGCCTGGCGAATGAGGAAAAACACGAGGTCGCGGTCTATTGGACTCGCTTTAATCTCCACCGCCGCGAGTGGCAAGAAACTGCAGAGCCGAGCGGTTTTGTTATTGCGCGAGTTTCGCCGGGGCTAAGAAGTTTTTCTTTCGTCGGCGTAGTCGCAAGCGGTGGTATATATATATAGATACGGAGGACGGGGGGGAACCGGAGAGCTGAGCTGCAAGAGAGTTTTCGGCGAACGATGCGACAATGCAGTTGGCCGGAAGTTCATCCTGCAATTTTGCGCGGCTCAAGTTCGTCGGGCTGCTGTTGCTGCTCGTCGGATACGGCGACGCTTACCTCGACCTCTTTATCAGTCAATCGCAAGTCAAGAAACTACTTGGTGAGTTGTTTATTGTTATACTTTGTTTTCTTTTTCATTCGTTCTTTTTTTTTTTTGAAGTTTAGGGTTTATAGATAGGATTTAACGATATTGTCGAGTATTGCTGATGTTTGGAATTAAATAATTCAAGGATTTTCATGTTTACTCGATGGAAGAGCATGAGTAGTGTAGATCTTTGAAAGTTTGTAGTTGATATTTGTGAATTGAAAAAAGTTTGCATGCTTCCGAGTTTAACTCATTTTCCTCTAGTTATTATTCTTCCTCATAATTAGCTATATTCATACATTTTAAAATTATTTTCTGGTCAAAGACCCTTGATTCTAAATGCTACATTTACGAGAATTCTGCATACATATATATATCTTCATTTAATTCTATTTAATATCCTAACTTAAACTAACAGGTAGTATTTGAAGGTACCTGGAAGGAAGATTCAACAAAACTCTTGACATAAAACTAAAGCGAACAGGTGTATAAAAGAGAAAATGGAGTTCATTCACTCGTGAATCATATGCATTAAGTAAATTTATTAAGTATATTGTAATGCATTTAATTTTAAACATTAGTATTTAATCGATATATCATTGGTGCTGACGCAAACACTTACTACCTCAGCTTTTATCAGTTAATGCGTTAACTTTGCGTGATATCGACGAGCATTACGCTGCAAAATTTAGATTGACAGGTACTCCAAGAGTTCGTCATTAGTTCGGCTTTTCCTGTAAAAGAGACGTTCAACTACGAATGTGTACCATTTCAACAGTCATAGTATACGAAGATCTTTTCTGAATAATCAACCAAAAATTGTACAATAATATAATTTAGCTTGGTTAGAAAAGTCAATCATCACTGCGCATATATACGAAACATTTTGATGGTAATAATAATAAACGCCCACGTAAAACATATCTATAACTATCAACTCTATAGCACTCGTCCGCGAGACCAAATCAACTGCGATATATTTGCGCAGTCCATCGATTAGACCGTATACGAACGCGTCCAGGGGATATAAGCCGCGCGCACGATAACCGCAAATCGTTTCGCAAAATCCAAACTCGTATCGAGCTCCTTAGCTGCACACACGACGAAATCGTATATATATAGCTCTTCGTCGTCCAAGGTTTCTTCGCAACCCTCCTCATCCATATCAAAAGCGAGTCACGAGGCTCGTCGCTCAGATTTATAGCCTCAACGATTCTCGAGATCGCGCGTATCCTGCAACTATATATATACAATGCGCGTGCATCGGCGTACGTATCGCTTTACTCGTATGTGTGTGCGCATGGGTTGCGGGGGGGGGGGGGGGGGGGGGGGGGGGGGGGGCGGTGATTCATTTGCGTGCGTGCGCGCGAGATTTGTCGCTCGCGGGTAAAGGGCATAAATTTTTGCCCGCTGCTACCGGTCGCGTTTATCTAATTACGTGCTCTGTGCATGTGCGTATCTTTGACTTTTTCGCTCTCTATCCCCGTGCTGATTTATTCTCTGCGACGGTTGTGTGTGCGGGATATACCGGCTTTCATACGAGTGTCTCGAGCGTTTTTTGAAAGGATATGGCCGTGCGGTCGGAGCCGTTTATTTGTATGGATCTAGATCGCGGTGAGTTGGCGGATTTGCGTTAGAAGAGATAATTCTATTCCATGGTTTTTTTTATCTCTCTGGCTTCTTGTGGCCTCGGTGAAGCAGAGCGCTCAAAGATTCTTTTGTAAATCGGAGAGGATTGAAGAGCTAGCTTTTTTTTTCTCCCTCGCGCTGTGCACTCATCTATACTCGCGAGCAGGATGGAAATGAATATTTAAAAATGTATGCCTGAAAAGGCATATAAAGAGCGCTTATTTAACTTGCATCTCCTTTTTAACCTGGATTTGTTTTTCTATGCCACTGAATCAGGTGCACCCACTTTGTCGGGGGGAGGGTTGAAATGAAAAATAATAACTTGACTATAGCCGAAATATACGGCGGAGATGAAAGCTTTTTTTTCCTGTTTCTTTTTTTTACTCATTCCTGAATTGCCGGTATTGTGTGAAATAAAGTATGATATACTTATTTTTCTCGTTGGACCTCTTTTATTGCAACGGCACAGCGAGCAATACGGGACCAAAAGGAACAATTTTGGGTTTACGTGTTTTAAGCGTAGCTTACGGGCACTTTAGCCGCCAGCTGACTGTCTTTAGTACCATCGTTACATTCTTCGGTGAAGGGGGGGAGTGTTTTCTTGTACTAGGAGAGCTCGTTCTCGAGTTACATTTCTTTCTGTAATTAGGAAGAAGAAACAATGGGAGGCAATCGAAGTTAAAGGGAAAGGATAAGGCCTGCTATGGATGGCCACACGTTGATATTAGTCCCTGGAAAAAAAAAATAGTTTTCTTATTTGATATTTTAGATTGGATACGCAACTTTTTGCATTCAGAGTGTAACAAAATAAAAATGAGATGTTTCAAAAGAAGAAGTATAAGTAATAAAAAAAGTGCAGACGAAGCTTGAAAATTTTTAAATTGACGAGCTTTCAAGTGTATTTTTGAAACTTTTTTCCAGTTTTTTTCTTTTACGTTTTTTTTTGTGCTTCATATGAACACATCCATGTCGGAAAAATTACCTCGTTGGTTTATATTTTGAAAAATTTAACAACTACTCGAGGCTACAATTCTTTAATAAAATTCTTTTTTACAAAATGTTTCAAGAACTCAATATTAAACAGAAATTAAATGTTTCTTCGAATAGATTTAATCTACTGCTGATTTGTACATAAAATAATAGTCTAATCCCGTTGTTAAACCAAAGTAGGCTATCCCGATATTCTTTAAAATTACCAATGCAACCTAAAAATCATTCGTCTTGGACGCCGTTCCACAAGATACGTCCGTATATCTCCAGTGACCGCAAAAACTCCTCTTCAGACTTGAAAAGAAAAGTTCGGCCGCGGCAATTTATTAACTCCTCCTACCCCTCAAAAAAGAAAAAAAAAAAAGAAACGAGGAAAGAGAAGAAGATCTACCTGTAATTCCCAACTATCGATCGAAGCCTCTCTCGCGCGCGCACAACCCTCTCCACGGCGGTATAAATATCGACAAGTCCAGCAAAAAAGAAGAAGAAGAGAGAAGTGCAACAAAAGCAAGGCGCGCGCGCGCGCGAAGAAAACGAAGCGGAGAATTAAGACGCAATATAAACGGCAAGCGGAACTTGGGTGGGTATATAGCCCGCCACCGTCCGATCGACGAGCTGCTGCACTGGTGTCGCTTGTGCCTTGGCCCCCGCGCGGCTCTGCCACACTATACCAGGAGAGACGGCGAAAAAGAAGAAGATCCGGGGAGACACACGAGCCGGAGCAGCGCGAACTAGATAAAAAGGAGGGAGAGAAAGAGAGACAGAGAGAGAAGAGAGAAGCAGCAGAAGCAGCAGAGCTAGCGTCGTCCCGTGGAACGAGTTTCGTTCTCCGAAGCTCTCGAAAGTCACTTAACTTAGATTGTAGGGACGAAATGACTTTACTTCCCTAAGAAACTTGCAGGACGCGAACACGTGGGGGGTATTAAAAAAGAGAGAGAGGGAAAGAAGAGAGAGAAAAAAAAGGGAAGAAGAAGGGCAGCGAAGAAAGGAGTAGAAGGGCATAAAGGATAAAAGGTGCAGGTAGCGCGCGAGATGGAGAGAGGGAGAGAGGAACCGAGCAAATTCCCGTTTAAAAAGACGACGTCGACGCCGCCGCGGCTCGGCAGCGGCGAGCTTTTAAGTGCTGTTAATACGCGCGCGAGACACTAATTCTACGGTTAAGCGGGCGAGGCATAACGCCCGGCGCCGAGGAATTAAAACTAATGAGGACGAGCACGCGAACGCGCCAACCTGAAGGCAAGCAAGCAAGCGCGCGTGCAAGAGAGAGAGAGAGAGAGAGGTGCTTGTTGACGTTGAGCGCGCGCGCGCGCGCAGTGCTCGACCGAGGTGAAAGGAAAAGCGTTTATCGCGGGATGGAGGGAGGCGCCGGAGTCGCACCGTCCGATTTGTACGGAAGTGCAAATATCGTGTTGAGCTTTGGCCGCATTATTATTTTACCAAATGAGCTATTCGCTCGAGGATTTTTAGAGCTCGAGGCTGAGATATGCTTAAATGTACAAATGATGTGGATGTAAAGCTGTGAAAGTGTTGAGTGTGAAAATAAATGAAGGAGGATCACGGCGAGATCAGATTAAAAAAGGAAAATTACAAAATCTACGTAATCACTTTGAGTGTTGGAGTGAAAATTCCATTACCTAGCAGAGATGGAAAGTTAACAGAGAATTGATTAAAAATTATTGAAAATCGGGTTTTTGCATACTTGTCTGTTTCTACTTTCGTATATTGAACATAGGAAACAATCACATCGGTACTTATTAAATATCTTCTGTTAAGTAAAGGGATCAATTATTTTTTAATTAAACCTTCCTTTATACTGTATTTGGTACTGCAAGCTTCATATGTTTCCTTTAATTTTTTCAAACTATTATAGCTCCTTTTTTACAAACTACAGACTAGGAAGCAACTGCTATCATCGATCTCATTATCATTAAGGACCTAATAATAGGCAGCGTGAAAAGATGCCAAATTTAATGGTAGAAGCTTATTTTTTACGTAGAAAATGGTCGAATCTAGTCAGACCAATTTATAAACAGGTTATTAAAATTAAAGGAGAGTCTGACACTGATCCCTATTTATAACATACGAAACTGGCACTATCATTTAGAGAATAAGAAGAAGTTTTATGTAAATAAAAATCAGCACCCTTGCTTGACAGGAAGTGTTTCAAAAAATGGTCGAAATGATTGCTCTTTATGCTTAATACATGGTACTAGAAGCAGAAGTGTATAGAAAGAACCGATTTTCAACAATTTTCAATCGATTTTTCTCTTAACTTTCTTCATCATGCAAGGGAGTCAATTTTTTTCAATTTAATACTTTTTTTGTGCTCTAAGTAACGATAGGTATACGACGTAGAATTCGTACTTTACCTCTTATTTCGCCCGGGGCGCTCCATTTATTTCTAACACACGGTTAGACAATTATTCAATAATACTCGATACCACGCTTATTAAAAATGCCCTCGAAATCGCAATTCATTCCATTACTATAAATCATTGCAACACACGATGACGATCGAACAATGACCCATTCATATAACAATCTTAGGCAAACGAGTCAGTAATGCGGACAAGTCTCCTAAGAGGATTTTCTAGAAAACCCAAAAGAACTAGGACCTGTCGCATTCCCAGAGTAAGCCAGAGAGATAGGGACGTGCTGGGTCGCATTAGGTGCAGGAGTACAGAGAGGCCAGCACACACACATACACACAGTCACACCGAGCGAGCAACACGAGCAGAGAAACGTGATTGATTTTTAATTTAGCCGCCGGGCTGGGACGCTGCGCGCACTGCCGGTAAACGAGCGAATTTGCGCGACGGTACGTGCGTGTATACGTGTATGTGTCTGTGTGTGAGAGAGGGAGAGTTTAGATGAAGGGATGAGTTCGATCGTCGCAAGCGAGTCGAAAAGCCGCAGTGGGAGTGAGAGAGACGCTAGTGTGACCTCTCTCGCATACGCTTAACCACTTTCCCCGCCCGTTACTATACGTTTCACGCGAGACGAGTTAATGTAAGGCCGTTATGTATTATCGGCGCCTCATTATGGGGATATTGTTATTGGAGAGATATTCGCATGCATACTGATTTTTTTTAGTCGTGTTCAATTGTAATTGAAAATCTACACTATCGTTAAGTTCGAATATAGGTATTTGATCAGGAATTCGAAATACGTCCTAGTTTTTACTTCGATTAAAGTAGGTAAACATGAGTTCACGATATTGCAGTATCGATATTTATCTATCCGCAGTTCAACGTATACTCAACAGATTCGTTTCGTTGATTATGTAAAGAAGAAGCAGCAGCAGTAGCAGCAGCACCGCAAAAAAATTTCAATTTCCAGCTCATGTAACAGTCCTTCTTTTTCGTTGTACTGCACCGTGAACTGCGCACCACTTTTTCTCCGCGTGTTGGCACTCTTTTTTTCCTCGCAAATGCACTTCGCTACCTCGTCTCCTCACCTCCCCTCTCTCTACTGCCTCTCTTTATCGACTTTCCGGCGATGTGCAGCAGTGGTATAGCAGCTCTCTCCCCCATACACGTTCGATTAAACCCTTTCACGTTTGATAGCTAAGCTCGCTGCTCGGATTCGTTTGCTTATTTAAATTGCGCCGATAAGTATCTCTTCCGCGCAGCGCGCTTCTCTCTCTCTCTCTCTCTCTGTCTGTGCGCGCAAGCCTGCGTTTGTTTTCGCACCGCGCCATATAGACAGGAGATTTCCTCCCTCTCTACGGATTTTCCATCGCGTCCACGGGGAAATAACATCGAATTGTGGAAAGTGCACCAATAGCCATGATCTAATAACATCGACGCAAAAAAGGTGGTATTTATTCAGGTTGAAACATTGACTGTGTGTATGCGTGTGGGTTTTCAGCGATGAATATTTTTTGCGAGCCCAGCACTTTGCGTCTAAGTCCGGGAGATTTTTTTCCATTGTTCATGGAGCGAGGTGGCGAATATACGTTGCAGCCGCGGCACACGCTGATACACAATGCTTATACCTCTGCAGCATGCAGGCTTTCTTTTTTTGTTCCGTGTATTTGTTTTTCATAGAGGATCGTTTTGTAAAATCTGCATGAGCCATCAACAAAGTTTCGCGAGCTTGCGAAGAGAGAGAGAGAGAGAGGACTTTGAGCTTATCGGGTCTAACTATGGCTCTGAGGTTATACAGCTCGGATCCTACAGCGGTTGAAAGTACTTTACAAGTTTTTAAAAGGGCAAAAGTTGAATTCGGCGAGCTGAAGTTTTTGCGATTTCGCGGCCACTTTTGTTTTTCGGCATAATCTTTTGCTTTGATAAATTATATGGCGGCCGACGTCTGAGAATGAGATTTATATGCAAAGTTGACTGGTCGTTTTTTATTTAGAAGACACTTTCGATCAGAGGCTAATGTCACTTAAAAATACCGACGGTCCAATAATCTTTTTTCATATAATAATTAAACCAATCGATTAAAAAGAAAACAATCGGGTACTCAAAAAACAGTTTTAGTGCAAAGAAACGAGAAAGAGGAAACAAAATCTTTACGAAACTCTTGCGGAGACGCGGAAGCACGAGTGCTTGGGACGAACGTCCGCAACTCATCAGCCTGCGGTATTCCACCCTGTACCACCTACATATGGGTACATATATACATGCATACACACACATATATATGGCTATACACGCTCGGTGTCAGTATACAGATGGGAGAGAGAGGACGACGAGTATAGCAGCAGCAACAGCGAGGAGGTGAAAATCTCCCGACGCGTCAAGCAACTACAGCGGCGTATATCCTCACTCACCCTCTCTCTCTCTCTCTTTCGCATCCATGGCGCGTATACCGCTGGCGATTGATATTGCGCCCGGCGAATCGGCTGAAGCGTGGCTAGAGGAGGGCTATATATACGCGCGAGAGTGAGAGGGTATACGCTGCACACCCGCCGACGACGACGAGCGACGGGTCGATGAGTAGTAATTTCAAGTTGCGCGGACGTCGAGAGATGGAGAGAGAGAGAGAGAGAGAGAGAGAGATGAATGGTCGCCCGAATTTAACGAGGAATACGAGGAGACGAGCTGCACCCGCAATTTCCGAATGACCAATTTACCCGAGAAGGTGATAGAGAAGGAGAGACTCCTGAGTCTTGGATATACGCGTTTGATGGCTGTGTATCACGCGGAATCAGCTGGATAAATATGAGTTTCTTTTTATTGCAAGTCACGTGTGTGGTGTTTCAAATCTTGAACGAACAAACTATTATGGCTATAACTTGAAATTGAGTGATTTTTTTTTGTCTTCAGATTTGTAACAAACTCGAGTGACTAATGCTGATTTAACGGTCTGAATGCTATTTCGTTAAAAATTTGTCACATGGAGACGTCACGGGAACTAGCTAATGAAATTAAATAGGTGGAGTTTATACTTAGTTTACTTTGCGCTTCGGATTAAACCAGGAGACCTGAAATAAATTATATCTTAAGCAAAAGTTCTTAGTTTACTAAGTCTTCTATTTTCTCCGAGTTTAGGTTAAGAGCATTATGTGCCACATTTATTATTTTCGCGTGAAACGTTAGACTGGATATCCGAGCTAACTTTTTGAATTAAAGTAGATGAAATGTATTATAGTCTCGTTAGTGTTATGCGACAAGGGATAATTATTTGAATGTTAAAATTTTAATTGACACGCAACATTTAAAAGTATTTCACAAGTGTCATTTCATTTGCAAAATAAGCAGCTAAGTAAAGTGAACTATAAGAATAATTTGCGCACAAATCAATCGATACATTTTATTTTCTTACAATTATAAAACGATAGTCAAACGACTATATGCGCATTGATACGCATTGCCGTATCCGTGCGTTATTAAATTCCATTTGTGCGCGCCAAAACGACACTTTTATATTCCGCGGAAATGGACTATATAATGCAGATCGGGGAGAAAAAAAAGAAGAGAGAAGCGAGAACTGCCGAGAGCCATGGGAAACGTTGCTTAGCATGGAAATTGATATTACGCGAGAATGTGGATGCTGCTATTTACGCGCGATTGCATCGCGATTTCTATTCCCAGGTATACGCTTGTCCGTGAAGATCGAAGCTAAAGTTCAAGGAGGCGAGAGAGAGATAGAGAGGGGGAGAGTCAAGAGGACGCGAATCGAAAACCCTCGAGGGGGATAGCGAAAGTTGGAGACGTGCTGTAATACAATAAAGAACATCGATATTTTCGATTTTGAAATTTCATCCGAGCGACATTTTTACACTTTATCAATGAATTGTAATAATGGTCGATGAATCGTGTTGGAAGCAAAAAGAATTGTTCCGTTGGGTTAAAATTAAAAATATTAAACTAATAATAAACGATGGTGATGTAAGCGTATAGCTAGTGCGTTCGAATGCTGATTTATATCAGTTGGGAAATAAAATATTCACATCACTGATTTATCTGTACAGCACACGTGCGTAACCGAAAATTCAATGACCGAAGAAATTAATGGCGATCGGAAATCAATGACACTATTTTTGTTGGAATGACAAAACACCAGATGATGTACCGAAGAGCACCGTCTGGTAAAAAAAAATTATCTCGGCAATAAACAAACCTATCAGTAAATTTATTGTGTATCCAGTATAAAAGTATGCAGTAAATTTTAATAATTGTTTCTATATAAATCGCATATATCGCTATAAAATTTATTTTTAGCCATTGCAACTACATTACCCCATTCGTAGACAATAAGCGACATCTTTCCGTCAACGTTACGCAACTTGTACAAAGACTTTATTTCTCGAAGAAAACAAAAAGAAACCTGTACACCACTTGTACGCATCGCCGCGATAATTGTTTTTCGTTTGAGCTCGCTCGTAGTAGCGCAACCACCATCATGCGCTCGACAGCGATTAAATTGAATCAAAGCGCCATAACCGCAACGCTCGAGCAGATCCAACTCGAGACCGCCTGTGCACATACACGGACACACATACGTTTGGCTACTACTACATACCTGCAGCTGCGCTGATTAGCAAAAGGGCCAGTCGAGACTGCTACTGCTGCTGCTGCTGTAGCGTCGAGAGCTCCGTGTCGGTATATAACGGCCGCCCTTTCGTTTTGATCTTCCTGGCGCGCGCGATCGTCATTAAAAGCCCCTGCACAATATCATCCGACGAACACGTTATAACGGAGAGATGGAGAATCGACAAAAGGCATGGGGGAAAGCGAGGCTCGTTTGCTCTGGAAATTGATATTATGAAAGAGAGAGAGAGAGAGAGCCGACGTTTGCTGTTTATGCACGGCTGCATCGCGATTTCCACTGGCGCGTTGCTGCTACTGCTGTTGGTCCATTGAGATCGAAGTTGGAGTTGGCCGAGGCCAAGCCGCAAGGCAAGGAAATGGAATAGGGAAGGGCACGTTGAGAGGACGCGATGCATAAGCGAGAGAAGCATTCTCGGATTATTGCTCGCAATGCCATTTGAAATAGTGCAACTATTCGATGACGGTGGCTAACTCGAGATTTGCATTTCACAAGACCACCGTTGCTGAGGATTTTTATAACCGCTGAGTGTCAGCAGTTTGAAGTAAAATTAGTGTTTTATTATATGTGTAAAAGATATTGCTTCATCTAAGAGGAAGCTTTGCGATGGCGAAAAAAAAGTTTTGAGATAACATTGGAACAAAAATTGACTATATTTGAAATTTTTTTTTTATCGTATCTGAGCTAATTGTTGATGTGTAATTAATTTAAAGAATATTTAAGAACATACACGTTATCTAAGTGTATAATCTGGAGTAAGTGTTTTAGGAAGTATAACATCGTGAATTGAGCTTTAAAAATTACACATGTAATTTCTTTTTATTGAGAACGTATGGTGGAAGCTGAAATCTAGAAAAAAAAACGTACAACTCGAGTGTATAGGAAAAAAAATGATATCTCTAAAGAAACCAGACTCTGTATGCAGAACAGTGCCGGAGAAATAATGAAAGCAAAAGAGCTGCGCAAAACGGGAAAGAGAGCGAGCGAGATTGCAAAAGCTTTCGTCAATCTGAGCGAAACTCCGCGTGGCTCGATAACTCACGGGCACAAGTTTCATCCAATTACCACGCAATTATTCGACGATTGCCGCGGAATAAAAAAAAAGCCAAGCGCTGCGCAAGGAGGGAGAAAAAAAAATGTTCGTATTCTCTAATTGGACGTCTATCTCGTTTTAGTTACGCGCCTTCTCTCGAGAGAGAGACAGAGCGAGAGAGAAGGAAATTCATTGCTCGTCTCACGGCCAGTACCACCAAAGGAACATTCGTTAGCGGCTTCGCTCTTCTTCTTGTTTTTTTTCCCTTTTTTTTCAATCTCCTCTCATTGTACACGTCGCGCGAAACACAGACGGATCCATACGGTGGTCACGCTAATTCGGTGTAATTGTCACTTTGTGTGTGTAGTCGCGCTCTTTTTTTTTCAGCCGAGGTATGCGTTACTCGTTATACAGCGGCTAAAAGGTAGAGTTCGACAGGGTGACCTTAATTTAATACGAGGGCTGGAAAGCGAATTGATTATACGAGCTGCGACGCGCGATTTTTTCTCGGGGTTAAGTAAATATAACGCTTTTTGCGGGTAAGTGCACGGTGGTGTTTTTAACGAGTGCTGGGGATTTTTCGCCAGAGCGCTTAGGCAAATAGCAATGGAACTCGATTGGTATACGTTCGGAAAGAATATTCGAATATACTATAGTTCTGTTAGTGAATTGAAGAATTAATACTTGCAAATCTTAGTTTTTAGAATGGTCCGCACGGACAATATATTGCAAAAATTATCACAAAAATATGGGTTATTTATGAGAAATATTAATAGTGACATATATTTCATATATATATGTAGACCATACAGATTATCTTTAATTACCATCCGAGTAATTACGAAAAAATTATTCGATGCAGCAATTCTTATCCAAACATTCGCCCAATATGATTTTTCATATTTCAGGCTCTTTAGACTCAGCGAATTTCGCATAGAACCACAAATAACATATTCATACGGTATACCCCCAAACAGACTCGAGGCGCATCCCGTCACCAGACATAAAATCAACCCTTCATTTCCCACAGCCACGCGCACGGTGAATAAAAATCGAAATGAATCATTTTACTGCGCATCGACGTCGCACATAAATCCCCCAAACTTTCTTCCCCATAAAACTCCTCTCTCTCTCGAAAAAAAAGACAATTCGCTGGCTAAGAAGATGCGACACGTCTAGTCACCAAGAGCCATATAAATCGCGAGTGCAGTGCAGCTCGCCTCGTCTGCGCAAATAACAAGCCGATAAGTTTCTCAATGCTCGCCGAGACACACACACATACACACATAGACACATTTGGCAAAAGTCCGTGAGTGCACTCGGTGAATCCGAAAGAGAGACAGACGCGGGCGCGCGGATCGATCGACGCCTATCTCACGCTTTATGGTGATAGCATTATATATATATACGTATATAGGCGAGTAGGAGACGGCACCTTATGCATTTCGCCTCTGAATAACTCAGGCGAAGAAGAGACTCTCGGGCGGACGGGCGGAGAAGCTTCTCTACATCTGCAGGAGCATAACTCGCGCCGTGGAAAGATATACTTTATGGCGTTAGTGGGATGACGCTGATGGCCAATATTTTATTGAAACGAGTTTTGATTCAGACGAACGGCTATAGGCTTTCGTTCTATAATATGTAAATAGCGAGAGTTTTGCTATGCAGGTCTGGCTGGGTTGTAACCGACGAGTGGATTGAATATGTCTAAATTTCATTAGTATGAGAATATCGTTTGTTTCTATATTGGTTATTAGTATAATGACAATTTCGTTTGAAGATATAATGATTTTTTTTTTATAATTCTTTTAACTAACTTTGCGCCTATTCTAGGCCGATTAAAAATAGTTTTTCTTTTAAATTTAATAATCCAACTTTAACTTTTTATCAAGGACCATAGAAAGTGTTTATATTTCATTAAACCGCGCATTCTCCGAAAACGTAAAACAGGGTAGAAATGGACCACTGATAATGAGACGGGGCGCAGCGATGCACGAGAACCGCGGCTAAAAGCGAGGGTAAAGGGGCGCAGAGAAAAGAGAGAACGAGAGTGAAAAAAGGGGTGTAATGGGAACGAGGGTACAGGAGAAAAAAGAAAAGTGAGTCAGGGCAAAGGTAAAAATGTGGGGGAAAGGGTCGAGGTGCAGAAATGCGCGGCAGCGGTCGAAATGGAATCGAGTGCTTTGCGAATTGTTAACCCCCCTCCGGGTGGTGGTGACCTCCTGCGTGACTATATATACGCGCGAGTTGGTGAGGGAGGATCAAAGCCACGCGTATAGATGCGTAGTCTGGCCCCGAAGCTTTTCGTTGCATTAATATTCCATCGATATTTCACGGTTTAAGGGAAATTCTATATACCCGGGCCAAACTCGTCGGTGGGTGAGAGATACCAAACGAGTTCTTCTTTTTTATTTTCGGTACTCAAACTACGACGATATATTGATTTCGCGTTTGTCTTCATTTGGGCCAACGCCTACTTAGAATAATTCAAGATTTATGATGATGGGGTGGCAGAGTATTCTGCGACGTGTAGTTGGTCGTTTGGCAGATATTACAGTCTTGTCGGTGCAATCCAACGATCTTGTGTTCTGGTTTATACCGAGAAACAGTCTTTATTTTTACCAGTCTCTATTGTTTAAAGCTCAAAATGGTTTTAAAATAAAAATCTGTCAGTTATACAATTGTGATGTAGTATTGAAAAACATATACTCAGCTAAGCGTCTGCGACGAATTCCCATTAGAATAATGTCCGCCGACACACATAATAATCTGAAAGAGATATAAAGAGACACACTGTCCGCATCTCATTATTAAACTTGAGCAGGGGAAATTTCTCGCGGCTTTCTCTCCTTCAAATTAAAACTCGACGATATTCGCGATACACGCGCACAAGAGAATCTAGGCACGAAAGAGTTTAGGCATTTCGAGCGTGACACGCGGCTACGGATCCCTTCAACGTTGCCGAGAGAGAAAGAGAGAGAGAAAGAGAGAGCCATTCGTCTTTATTTCGCGCAGCAATAAAGAAGATTAAAACTCACAGTCGGGGAATATCCAACCCCTCGCTTAATCTGTGTCTCCAAAAAACAAACATTTGCGAATGACAAAAAAATAAAGCAGATCCGGTCGCGCGCCGCGCGGGGGATAAAGCAGAAGTTGCAGGAAAAAACGCCCGAAAACCTCCCAAAGTTAGTATTTAAAGAGTCCAAACTAAGCTCTCTCTCTCTCTTCCCCCCCCTCTCTCTCTCTCTCTCTCTCTCTCTATGTCTCCCGCTCGAGAATTAATAAACGCGCGCACAGCTCGCAGCTCGTCGAATTCACTCAGTATACTATATATACATATATACATATATACATATATATAAGTACACACTGCAGAGAACGTCGAGAGCAGTGCGTCTGCTTAATTCAAATCTCGTTCTAAGCGATTTCGTGGTTCATCCCCCCTCCAACTGTCGCGTTATACTCCTACTCTCTCTCTCTCTCTCTCGGTCTCTCTTAGACTGTCGTCGTGGGCGTTTTACGAAGACGTCGTCACGAATCTCCGCGCAAGCCCATACACACACACACATACGTACGCACACATGCGCGTATATACCTGTACAAGGTCTCGAGCGGAGAGGAACTGTCTGGAAGTAACTCGAACTTACCGAGCGAGCGCGCATTGTCATTAATGGATGGGGCTTAATTTAAACTTGCCTGCGCGACGACGAGGCCGCCGCCGCTGCTGCTGCACTGCGAGTCTGTGTGCTAGAGAGAGAGAGAGAGAGAGAGAGAGAGAGAGAACGTCGTAGGGTACCTGGCGCGGCAAGTTTCGTAAACTGCTTTCGATTCGTCGCGGCTGCTTGCGAGATACTCTCGGTCTGGTGTGTATGTGTGTGTGAATGTGTGTATGAGTATGGCGGAGGGTGGCGAGCGAGTCTGGTGTGCACGTGCGCGCCATTTACGCGTTCTTTTCGCTCGGAGCTGCTTTTCCGCCTGATTCCCCAGCTGGTTTTCAATGTTTTCGTGATGGTGCGCTGTATTAAAGGTGGTAGAGATGGGCTGAATTTAAAAGTTTGTTCTTAACCGTTTGATTATACAAACGTATGTTGTGTGTACAGTAGAAAATGACTGGATATGGTCAGACGTTGCATGAAAACGTACAGTACAGATTCCAGAACCACTTGTTATATTTGTGCTTTATCGATAAAGTCTTTATTTAAACAAACAATAAAAGGTTTAGACTGAACCCACGCCAACCTTGTTAAAAAAATAAAATAGCAGTGAATTAATCTAAATTATTTAGCTTTCCATGTATACTGTGTATATTATGCAATTTTGGAGAGAACGTTTTCCGTCCAGAACCTCGTGTCGTACAAAAACATTGAGCAAGCAGAAATATAAAATCTCGAATAATCGTAAAAGTTTCCTGGTATATGGATACAAGTGCCACGGCTCGGTTAATTACGTCAACATAAATACATTGTCATTGTTCCGTCAGCTTATTATAACCGCGAGTACACACACACACACACACGCATGTCGTTCGCAACACACATAATCCGAATAAACAATAGTTACCAACCAGCATAGAAAAAGAAAAAACAAATCGTCCAAAATTCAGCTCGACGAGATCACAAAAGCGCTCCACCCTTAACCTTTGCCAAGAGCTGCACTCGGGGAAAATAAAAAAAAAAAGACGCGTCCGAAAGAAATAAAATGTACGGAAGTCTCGGGCGCTGTCGTGCTGTACGTGAGAACTGTCGACTTTGGCTGCCGAGATTCTCGCAGGGACGGCCGCCTCGGTTGCCAACTGCTAATGAGCCGAATCCCTCGCGTGCAGGTGGCCGAGACCTCCGCGCACCATCGACATTCTTTCGTTTAAGCGACGGGAACAATTAGCGGGAGGGAACTTGACTCTCTTTCTCTCTCTCTCTCTCTCTCTCTCTCTCTCTTTTTCTCTCTCTTTTTCTCTCTCTTTCTCTCATCGTCGCTTCTTATGTCGGGAAAAAATGTCAACTGCACGCGGATCAATGCTTTTAGAAACGACCGAGTAATTATGATCGTCGAAGATTCTTATATATCCGAATGAAAAGGAGCTTCCTTCCGCTCTATATGTATACATTGTACACCTCGCGTTTCAAAGGGCCGTGTTTTTTCCAATTAAGGTCTTTCTTTCGGAGAGACTGCGGAGAGAGAGAGAGGAGACTCGCTTCTTTTTTGTGCGGCTTTTTCCTCTCTCTCCTTGACGTTCGTTTGGAATATTCGAGCACTTGTAGATTAAGAAGCCGCGGCGGCCAAGTCGTTATGTAAGAAAAGTCGACGCTCGTGTCGAGTGAATTTCAACTCTCTCTCTCTCTCTCTCTCTCTCTCTCTCTCTCTCTCTCGTTCTTCGTGTGTTTATGTGCACGAGTTTAAGAGCGAACTGCAAATATTCAAATGCGAAGTTTTTCAATTTTGTTCTTTCAGCGATGCGATGTTTTATTCAGACGCGCGCCAACCCCCGGTTTGAAGTGATGCATTGTTTGCATTTTTAAAAAGGTGGAAGGGTGGGGCGAGAGTTGTGCATTCGTCTGAATTTTTTATGCTGTTACGGAAACATTAATTAATAAGGGAGGATGACCCTTTGAATCTTAATTCATTTATAACCGCGGCGAGAGAGTGAGCCGCACCGCGTAAAATCGGCGGTTGCTACCGCTGCTACTGCTGCTGCTGCAGAAAAACTTTAAGTAGTTTGCCAAAGTGTGAATTGCTAAAGTTGGGGGATGCGGAAGTGGGCGTTGGCCGCGGGAATAAATTCTGCTTAATTGAAAAGAGGCTGGACCTTGGATCATTTCACTTGTTTTTGCGGCGGCGGCGGGTGTCAATGAGCAGAAATCGTCGAATGCCCTCGTATTATATTAATATTCTGTTTCGCTACTTTCAAAGATTCGTCTCGTTCGACTCATTGTTAATTATGACCAACACACAAAGAAAGCTTAACAGCACTACTTTTGCCACTCATCTGAAAAAAGCTGTTTTCAACGGTGAAAATACAAGAGCTTATGCGAAGCGCCGACATTGTGTAAAGGAATTCCTAAACTTTCAATTATATCCTCCTCCACATTCAGCAATTTACATTCCCATCATTGACTTTAGCACGAGTATAAAACGCGCTGCAACAATTACATCGAATTATTTTCGATCTCCCTGCGCCCAAGCAAATAAATAACCCTCGAAAAAGCCCATGGACAAAAGATAAATTCCTCCACTTCTGCTACTACCCCTCACTCGCGCATTCTCGCTTTTGCCATCGCAAGTCCGCGAATTTCCCACCTTAACACACGAACAAAGAACTATAGCGCAGTAGCTAATTCCGCAATTAATGATTCAATTAACACCATCGCTTTACAAAGCTCGTCCTTACACCAGCCTGGGCATAAAAGCGCCTCCCTTCCAACTACATACCAAACAAGCAGCAGCTCTTGAAATTCCCCGCGAATTGCCTGACGCGCGAGCAGCTCTCCCGCGGCTAATTAAATATAGACTGCGATGCGGCGAGAGGCGAATTGATTGAATATTAAGAACGCGTCTATAACGAGCGCGAGGTTGTATATAGGACTTTGACGAGGATCGAAAGTCTTCCACCCACCCGTAGCGCGAGGGTTGCGACTTTAATTAAAGACAAACATCCCGCTAACTGACGACGAGACGACGAGACTGGCGTTGTGTACGAGTCTTCCCTGGCGACTCTCTCTCCTACATTTTATGTTGTCTCTGCAGCCGAGTTCCACGTTGATCGCGAGTGCACGTTTAACTTCCGATTTATCGTGAAATTTTTATTCTGTGTAGGACCAATAGTTTCGACTGGTGCGAGTTTATTCAATTTAGCGGAGTCGTGGTTATGAGAGCTTTTTGTGCCGGTGATCGATCAGTTGTTATTCTTGTTAGATGCTTTATTCGATGGTATACGGTTGCTCGCCAACTTCTTTCGACTGCACGTAAACAGTTTGCATTTTGAGAAAGTACAGTTGTTTTGTCGAGTTTGTTTATATTAAAAGTGTGCGCTGCATGCAAATGAAATATTAAGGCTGGGGAAATTCGACGGGAGGGATTAAAAAATTTTGGGCTCTACCCGTGAAATCTAAGTAATTATTATTCAGGTTATGAGCAGCGTTTTAATTAAGAAACATTTGCTCGCGGACCGAGCTCGTATATGCCTAGGCAGCGTACCCTCCGCGTGATTTCTGCAGTGATTATTTCTTTATTTAAATTCGCACAAAAATTTGTATCGCTCCACAAATTTATCAATATAGAGTAGAAGTACAGTATTGAAATGCGAAACTTATTAAGATTTAACTTGATTTAAATGTTGAAATTTCAAATGCGCATTTATTTGCGAGATTTTTGGGTGCGCACATGTAAAGCAGCGGCATAATAAGCGCATACATTTTAAGAAAGCACCTGGGCTGGTTAATTTTCCAGGGCGGAAGTAATTCTCTCCTTACACAACTGTGTTTTCTCCACTTTCTTTTGTCTCGTCCACTCCCGGAAGAAGCAAATTTTCTCGAGCTTCCATTGGTGGAATAATATACAAAAATTTTAAAATTCCGTGCTAAGCTCTATGTACAAATTAAGCTCGAGTAAAATAAGCCATACAAAAGCATGCATCAACTTTTTTGTTTAATTTTAATAAGGAAAAATACTCGAGTTACAGTTTTTATCTTCGTTTTAGTATATTCGCAAAAAAAAGCATAGTTTTCGCAAAAATCCTTAATATATTTGTTTTCTATAAGTAACCACGTAATTAAACACACGACAAATCCAATATACCTTCTAGTCAAACGTTCAACTCGTACAACGAAGCAGGAAAAGCGACCAAACGTAAGCAGCCAGAAATCACAGAGAGCACCGTCGTCAAACAAACAAAACTCGCGCAATACCTCAGTATTTGCCGCATCGCGTCGACATCGAGCTTAGGCTCTGCACCATTCACACACGCTCGTTAATGCCATTCGTTTACCGTCGACGACTCAGCGAGCGTGCGCCTGCACACCAGCATCCACACGTATACGCTATATATATATATATATATTATACATACACACAGTTTCGTGCTTTGCACTACATCTCCGGCCGAGTGCACGCGGCAAGTGCAGACGCTCACCATCCTTTGAATTCGCTGCGTGGAAGCTGCTCTGGGGATAATTTGTAGCGGAAGAACCGCTGCTGGCGCCGTGAGCCACCGGAAGCTTTGCGTCAAGAGAAAGGGAGGGATGTACACCCGCGGCTTCCTCTCTCTCTCTCTCTCTCACTTTGCTGCGCGTTGCAGTGTCAGGAGGCGGCAAAAGGTTATTACGGCGCCGA
>UELV01082807.1:55265-67058 GCA_900490015.1 Megastigmus stigmatizans | reverse complement strand
TATATATATATATATATATATATGTTATAATAGAATCGATGCAAAAATAATCTTTGTATATAGAAAATTTACTTGGCAAAATTTCATGGCTAACATGTACACGCACATCAAGTCGACTGCACACCAGTCAAAAGTTTTCCAACGCACCCCTCGATCGGGTCACGAAGTGATTGTGATGCACGAAACTCACATTCATGCAGGCGAATCGCCGCCGTTGTATTGTTTCATTCGATCGCGACCGGGTACAAAGGAATATCGCCCACACACTCTCTCACTCTCGCTCTCTTCTCTCTCGCTCTTTTTTTCCACCATTCATTCGAGTGACCGTAGAGTGCAGGGGGTCGCGCGCCTACATTGGAAAGCATTCTAAACGCAATTTCCGGTCAAGCTCTGTGGAAAAAACTCGTTACGAGTATGCTTACAGCACTCGGCTCTCCTTTTTTTTTGTCACAGCATTTGTTAACCTACCTTTTTTAAAAATATTCGTGCTAAAATGTATTTTTGGCGCTAAAAAGCTGAACTTTTTGCGTGTGTCATTTCCAAATATGATATTTTCACTCAGAGAAGAAAAAAAAAATTTCATTGTAGTAAAAGCATTTGAAAAAATTCAATAATCTTAAATCGCCATACCAGGTGAATTTTTAATATCAATGTAAATGCATAAATTACGAAAAATTCTCAGTAGCTATACATAGTCCCGCGTTCTGAGAAAATGAGCAAACACCGTATCTCGTTACAGAAATGAATTCCTCAATTTTCGTTTATCGCCAGTGTATACCAGCAGCTCGTGTGTTCCACAGCAGCCGTTGGAATAAGTTCCTAAAGCAGTTTTATGAATGGCGGCGGAAACCTTTACGAGCGCGAGACACGCGGCCACACGAAACACCAACCCGTAGCGGCCGGCGCGTCGCGATGCACTTGTGAACGTATACGTACAACACTAAACGTAATTAAATTTTTCCCAAACTTCCTTTTTTCCCATACCCAACGACCGTGTATACTCGAGTTGTTGTTGCGTGTTAGCGAGTCATTAGATCACGTACTTTCAGCGTCGCGTTCGCTTGTGCCGTGAATTTTCGAGAAGAGCGTATAGGATGAATATTACTTGTCACTTTTTAAGAGTTCGCGTATTTCATACTAGTCTCGCCTTCTGTCATTGCCATTCTGTTATAAGTCGGACATTTATTATCATTTTATGTTTATATATGATTCATCTAGGTAAATTCAGATTTGCGGGTGAGTTAAATTCAAATATTATGAGATTTAAAGGTTTCATTTCGAATATTTATTAAATCGTTATTACAGAGAGGTCATATTTTATATATTTTTACCTGACACCGTTAACAGTAGAAATATCTAAAAAATGTCATAAACATAACATTACAAAGTTAGACAATCATACAACGTGACTGAATTCGTAATTTGTTCATAAGTAATAATATAAGTTTCAGAGGCAATCTATATGAATTTGCATGCTATAATTGATTTATCAAAACTGCAGTAAAGTAAGGTGAAAATATCGCTCGATAAAACAGCAGACTATTAAATGCCATGTAAGGAGAACAATGGCACTGTCCTAATCATATAGAACTGCACGGCGATTAAGATAATAAATTACGAAAAACAAAACGTCATGGGATAGCTATAAAAATAGCCGTTCGAACAATCAATATCATACCACGAGTGAATAGGCTTCACGTACTTCAGAAGCAGCTGTCAACTCGCAACTTTCCCGAAGGTCATAATAATTACCGTTTACATTTTCAAGTAGCACACAATTTTATTTTATGGATTTTCTTAAGAAAAGTCCGCATGAAAACTAAAATTTATTTTCCAAGTTTTAAAAAGTTAAATATACATATACATATTCCGATAATATTAACTTTTTATCATTATCGATAAGAGTCATTATATATAATCAACAATTGCAAAAGTATGTATTGGTATCTCAAAGAAAATACGATTAGCCCAGATTAGGTTACGATAACTGCTTTTCTAAAGGTTTCCAAAGAATTTGCTGTACACTTTGCTGCCTTTAACGACAATCAAGCGTCAATATGAGAAACAAATCTCGAACGACAGACATCCTATCAGGCACAATCTTTCCTCAAAGGCTCGCATCAGGCCAACAAAGCAATACCCCGATCACAGCAGCAACGATCAAGCGAATGAATTAAAACTCCAATAAAATCGAAAAAAAATATCGGAACAAGCGCAAACGGTCAGTCGCGGCTGCTGTACACATCCACCCATAACCAAAGACTTCGTGAGTAGGTATAGTACATAAAGCCTCTCGAGCAGTGAATAGGTATTTACACACGCGGAGTTAGGGTATGTATAGGTAGCTCCAAAGCAAGTAGTCTCGCCGCGGCTGGTGAGTTATGGACATCGTGGGTGTGCCACGGCGCTCGCGCGGATAACTCGTGAGGCGCACGATAAAACGACGACTGCACACACACACACACATATAGATATACATACGTATTAATGCAGGTGGACACGAAGTATACGGTGGTGTACGTGTAAGTTGACTAAGAGCCTCGACGACAGAAAGAGCGAGACGATATAATGGGTTTGTCGCCATCGATATCGCACACCCGCTATATGTATATATGTATATATATGTATGTGTGTGTGTGTTTGCAGTACGCGCAATCCGCCGATTGGTCGTAAATCTCACGGTGTGAAAGGGAGAGAGAAAAAGAGAGCGAGACTCTTTATATATGTGAGCGCGCGATTAAAGGAGGCCTCAACTTTTGCTCTTTTACTGTCTCTCTCTCTCTCTCTCTCTCTCTCTCTCTCTCTCTCTCTCTCTCTCTCTCTCTCTCTCTCTCTCTCTCTCTCTCTCTCCTCGAGTATAACGAGGGCATTTTATAATTAGCGGGGATAGGTCTTAACGAGAGCGAGGGAGTGTAAATTCTCCTTTTATTACGGAACGATAGGTATAATGCCCCGTGGATATCGTTAAACCACCGAGAGCTTTAATTGTGCACGCAAATCTCGTATATTGAACTCTATAATCGGTATTCTCTTTTTCAAACGATTTTCGCGTATAGGTATTGCCATATTTAAACTTTGAAAAATCTGCAAATAAAATTATACAGCAATTTGAAATATTTGTCATTAATCTCGTAGCGTGAGTTTCTAATCATTGAGTGTGGTAAGTACAAGTTCAAAAATTCTTATAAAATCGTTTGCATCAGATACAAAGTATTTCGTTAATAAATTCTATCGTCATCTAAAATACATTTTCTTTCGCTCAACGACTAAAGACCTACATAAAAATTATAAATATTAAAATTTTTATTATTATTTTAGCATTCTTAAATAATTTTTATTTGTGTATTATTTTTTTATATTTTTTTTTGTCATTGTAGGACTTGCTACTTTTTTAATACACTTTTGTCGCAATTCCATTTTTTTTTCTTATTAAAATATTTGAACTTGTACATTTCTTTCTGATAAATAGCAGTTTCGTTGTGTTTCTTAAGGTAGACTCGATATTCTTAATATTATTCGACTTTCGTATTCTTAATTGTTTTAGTATTTTTCTTGGCTAAGTAATCACCTACATCAATTTTATCTAAAATAATTTTCGCATTAGGTAATCTTGTAAGATTTATGCAATTAATTGTTACTGCATGATCTAAAAAAGTTGAGTGATATAAAAATGTCACGATTAAAAATTTTACAATAGTTAAAGTAAAAAATTATTATCAATTGTCATTATTTTTAATTTTTAAAGATTATTTATAGGTATACTTCACCAGATTGGATGATTTTCGTCAATAGTTGTAAAATGGTTTTATCATCAGGAATCTAACTTTTATTTCTAAAACTGAATGTAATATTATCATACATTGAATATACATCAAGAAAAACTGACGATTTAATTTTTTCATCGGTATCTTCTGATGTAAGAAGAAAAAGATTAAACCAACTACAAATGCAAAAAATGAATATTTGAATCTTTTATTATAAATGAACGAACCAAAGCCGACCGAAGAATTAGATTCAAGTTTGATTTTAAATCCTTCATAAATATATACAATGTGGGGAAAAAGTATGGAAACTACTAGAAATTTCACAGGATTAGTATTAAAAAAAATATTCTAGGGCAAGTCTTTAGTAATTTTCAACAAGGAATCTAATAGTGATCTTGGCTTTGACCTTGAACCTTATTTCGCGGTCATTTTGCGATCAACTTTATTTTTTTAAATGGGAACCCCTATTTTTGTCATTGATATTGACTTTAGAGTTTAATATATTATTGAACGTAAAATTTCCCGCCCTTTCGATCACCGAAGTAAAAAATTGGGGTTCCCATTTAATAAACTAAAATTGACCTTGATAAAACCTTGATGATAGGTTCAAGATTAAACTAAAGGTCATCATTGAATTCCTCGTTGAAAATTACCAAAGACCTGACTTTGAATATTTGTTTTTTATTACTAATCCTGCGAAATTGCTAGGGGTTTCCATAATTTTTCCCCACCGTGTACATTGTTTTCTGTAAAATATGTAAAGTAATAACTTTAAATTTCATTCCATCTTATGTCATTCAAAATTTATTCTGCTGCAGAAACAGAGCTTTCATGTTTACATTATAACAAATTAATACAAATCTGGGCCATCGGAAATCTCTAGTTCTTGCTTAATTTCAATCAACTGCATTGTATAAAAAGTATTATCTGTTACATTTTTAATTAGTTTGATAGTACATAAAATCTTTTTCTCATAGATCGATTATTTGTTTATTTCATCCATAAAAAATTGTGTAATATTTCGCACTTTCTTGTTAATAAAAGGATAACTTAAAACTTACAGTTCTTACTGACTGATTATTTACGTTTTTGTATTTTTAATTATTACAAACCTGGATCATCGAATATCTCTGGATCTTGCTTAATTTCGATTGGCTGGATTATATGAATATTTTTATATCAAGTTTTTAGAACGTTAAATCTTTTTCTTATAGATCCCTTTTCTCTATTTACTTTACCCATGAACGAATGTTTCATATTTGCTATTTCTGTGGTACCCCAATGTATTTTAAATTTACGCAATTAAATATAATATTAAATATAACTATTAAGTTTAACATAATAAATGTTTCAACTTTGATACCAACACTTAGCTATTGCAATTAGAGGTGAAAATTTATATAAATACATAATCTTATATGATACATAAGATATTTCAACGTACATTTATATTATATTAAACACACATATTTTTAAATGTGACGTATTTTTAAATGAATTTATTAATCGTGTCCATTTTATATTCGACTTTTTATTCAAAGCTACTGGACTATTATGTAAGCCCTGACTTGAACAGGGATATTTTGGAGATAATTTCTATAAATAATACGGTTATAGAATATGTTCGTGTATATTTGTAACTTCTAGTTTATATATGAAACGTTTTTAATACAGACCGTGTGATATGCGCTGATATAGATATACTAAACAACGAAGCAACATATACATACACATATTTTAAACGACGAATGTTTTGTTATCAAAATTCTTAATCAAGGGCAACGAAGTACACATTTTTTTCACCAATTACTATATACATGTTACTCAACTGTTGAGAATATCAAAATCGGATGTATTGTCAGACTAGAGAGAACATCATCAACATCAGTATAAGCTTATTACTGGGACGTAAATAACTCCGACGATCGAAATTGAATTTGCGAGCTGTCGTCTCGGGCTCGGGGTCTTAACGAAATCAAATATAAATTTCGAGGGCATTAAAAACGCCACTGACGTACGCGTATAATCAATTATTGAGTTTGGCTTCGATGCTGATACAGAAATCAATTTAAAATACATAAGAGCAATGACTGTCAAGTACCAATGATCATCGTCCCGCAGTGCACCCAAGAGGCTCGTGAAACACCGCATATAGCGAGATGCGCGCACCATTGCCGGCTCGCGAGAGAGTGAGAGAGAAGAGAGAGAGAGAGAGAGAGAGAGAGAGAGAGGGAGAGAGAGAGAGACTGACAACTGTCTCGTGTGTAATGCATTACGTGTATACGCTCGTCTCTCTCTCTCTCCGCGAATCGATTAAATAATTAACGGCGAACTGTCTGTAATTTCGACAGGTATCACGCGCACCACTGATTAAGAACTATATTAATTATGCGGGAACCGGTTGCGCAAAACTTGCAACGTGACGCCATATAAGATCTTGGACAACTTGAATTTAGATTGAGAAAGGATTGCACTTATATAAATATATATGTATATTTCTTATAAACCCGTAACGGGATAATTAATTCAAATTTGTTGCTGCTGTTTGAATTCTTATCTCAAAATATTCGTATTGATTGTAGCACAGTAAATACATAAATTATTCAAAACGTACTACTTCAGTAATTAAAATAGTAGCAATTTAATATTTTACTTAAATTTATTATCGATCATATTTAATATAACATTGAACTTACATTACCGCCAGAAAGTTATTTTACTTGAAAAGAGCTATTTACAGACTCACGAGTTTTCAGTTTTTATTGTCAACATCATTTACACTTACATTATTATCTCAACTAGCAGTAACAAAAGTATTGGTTACGTCATTAATTACTAATAATCTTCTGATTCAAGTAGCTAATGTGACACAATACACGTTAAACTCGCTAGATAAATATCAATCGCAATCGGGATTCTCCCATTTACAATGGCCCATCCAGATTTCAAACACCCTGGGAGTGAAAACTGAAAAATGACTACTCAGACACTTGAGTCGACGAGTGCTGCTGCTGCTTCCTTTTCTTTTTGCCTCTTGAAAAGGGTTTAAAAGGCCAGTAATGTCAATACAAGAGAAAGCGCCGGGAAAGGGATTTTGGTTTTGAACAATAAGTCCCAAAAAGCTACCTATATGTACTCGGTCGTGCAGAAACGAAGGAGCCTACCTTTTTTTCTCTGCCATGTGCATTAAGGAAGAGGGCCAGAATGAATCAAACTGTTGGCGGCTCATAAACCGTCATTTCCCATCATTAAAGGCTCCGTCGTCATCCGAGCGCAGTTAGCCGACCGGAAACTAGAATTTCAAAGGCCGCATGAATACTCGCAGGCTCGCTCAATTTCACCGATTTCTTCGGCTCTTTTGTGCCTACGGTCCATCGTTTTCTCAAGTGCCAGTCTATGCCCTGGCTATATACTCGACTGATCATTAGTATCAACGTCAAACACAACTTATACTGCTACTATATTTATGTTCTACCTCCGTGTGTCATACATTTATGTCTGTTATAGGATGTCGTGAGAGTTACTGTTTTTGTAAGTGAGTTTCATAACAAAAGCTACAAGTCTTTATATATATACGTTTTCAATAACATTCCGATAACGTTCGCAACTATTAAATTCGTTATTAAAATAGAACCGTTTCCGACCTTAAGTTTCATTCGCAAACGTTCTCCTCAGTATTAAGATGGTTTTGGATTTCATCAGATAATTGTAGAAATTTAACAGTTTCTCTAAATTATAAATACAATTCTGGCATCCGATGTATGTACAGTAATGATCAATATATCAATTACTTAATTCATTAAAATTATAATTGCTATCCCCACCCTTCTATGAAAAAGAGTACGAATTTTGAAAATATATTAACGATCAAAACTCAAAAATATAATACGGAAACTCATTATATTTTTTTCGAAAAGTTTTGTTAATATTACTTATAGTTGGACGTACTGCTTTTACTCAAATCATTCAAAGTAAGTATCTACAGCTATTTTATAATACTTTTAATGCAAGCATTAATAAATGTTATGTTAGTCGGCTTTCGAAACATATTTGGAAAAAAAATTTCGCCTGATTCGATCTTACACGAGATCAAGCTATATGAAACGTGCGACATACTTGGAGAAATAACATTATCGAATAGAAAATCTATTGATAGCAAACCATAAAAGCCCGAATCGTGAAATCGCAACTCAGAGAATAACCATAATTTTCAGTTTTAAAGAATCATTATACATTTAAGAAGACCGAATGAAACCTGGCATCTTTGTCGTGCATCAATTCAAATGATAATAACGCAAGAATGCCAATCTCCCACCATCAACATCGAAAATTGACAGTTTGTATCTCTGAGATCATTAAAAACACATGTCACCATCATTAACTATTTACCTAAGCCTCAGATACACTCGTCAAGAATCAAGAAACTACCTATGTAGAAAGACAACCGCACAACTCTGACGAAGGAGATATATATATTTTTTTAAGCACTAAGCAAACCCGAGAGGTAAAAATGCGCGCGAAGGAATGTCTAATTAACAAAGCTCTCGCTCGCGGTGCGTCAACTCTTTTGAGAGAGAGAGAGAGAGAGCCACGCGATCCGTTTAGCGGCACAAATGCGAGAGGAGCCTGCCCAGTGCATGTAATCGGAGGGACGGGCGTTTAATCTTCCTAGACAAGAAAAACAGAGGAGAAGAAAGGGAATAACGAAGCGCAGGCGGCAGACGTGTATACGAGAGAGGTAGATCGATATCAAAGTTGCCTGTATACACACGTACACATACACAGACAGTCGCGCACTGGCTTTTTATACTTGCATTCAGGTGCGAGAGAGGAATGACGTGTCGACCCCGCGTGTGAACTCGCTCCGATCTCCTCTTCCGTACGTATATACGTATGTAATGCACGTGAGAGAGAAATAGCGCCGGGGCTTCGGAGACCGACTCCGCGCGCTCCGTCTCTGCGTCTCTGTTTGTACAAGCACCCCGATATATTTTTATCCGAATGTGTCGGTGAGTCATAAAGATCAGTATGCCTGGAATATATATGTACTCCGCCGCCGCCGCGTTGCGCTTGTAAGAGCGCTTCGCACCCATTATTGTATATACATATACTGAAATGCGAGGAAGGAGGGCATGATTTACAACTGTCTCGTGATAATAGTAAGTAAAAGGAATTAACTTTTTTGGGCAGCTGGTTTTAGGCGACGCTTCTTTTCCTCTCTATTTTGAATTATGTGCAATTGAACAGAGCTTGGGTAATTTATCATTCGATTAATATAATCAGTTGCATCAAGTAAGTATACACTTATAATTTGGGAATATAAGTACCTATTTTAAAATAATTAAAGTCCTGTAGTTTAAACAATGCGTTTATAAAAGGGTAGAATTGATTTCACGACTGAGAAGAACGAGTTAATAACGGCTATATGTTAAATGATGACAAATTTTTAACAAGATCATTCTTTAAATGTACTTTAGAATCAATAATATAAAAAAAAATAAATTGTACAATATCGTGGAATTATTTACAACATCAAATTGGCGTACATCTAAACGATCAAGCATAATAAGTATTATAAACACAATAGAAGTATTTTATCTCAGCTGATACAATTTGAGATCCAAAATATAATTGCTATAAAATCTTATACATTTTATCAAGACAATTAAGAAAATATAGAAATCGTTGATGTTCATTGTAATTTAAGTTCAAAGATACTGTGCTTTATTAACCAAGAAATTCAATTATCAAATTGTATGACTAGTGGTAGAATCACGCACTATACATATACCTACACAGCATACACGTCGGATAAACTCCTGTGTATTATAGTGGGTGGGAGATGCGCGAACCAGCGAGGGATCCTCCAGTGTTCTCGAATGTATACTCAGCGGGCAAAGAACGCGCTCGTTCGGCTCCTTCGTATATACACGCGTTATGTTAGGGCTGCAGATTATGTCTTACGAGGATAGTCCATTATTCGACGCGAGTAATTCTTCGGGATGCGATGGAAATGTCGTCTGGCAGCAGCAGCAGCAGACAGCCCAGATCAATTAGATATTAATACCATTCATGGGATTATTTCGTTCCTCTGGAGGCCTTTTCATCTCGCACTCGGCATGGATTAACCTCGTTCACCTACTCCAACCTTCTTTTTCTACGACTATGCGTTGCATCGGATTCTCGTGTACTTGGACACGAAGACTCGGAGCGATGAGAAAAATTCATATCGATATGCATTGTGCTACGAGTGTCCTTCAGGAGCAGCAGCAGCTGACATCTGCGTGATTTTTGTTGTGCTTTCCCAGGCTGGAGCCGAGGCATCTTGGATGGTGGGAGCGCCAAGATGATGTATCAGGAAGGAACTTCTGAAAGGAGCTACGGTGAATGTGGACCTCTTTAATCTTGTATGAATTTAATTGGAAATTTCAATGTTGATGGTATAATCTTTGTAAATGTTTAGTGCTGGTAAATTATTTATGCAAAACTGGCACAGTGGACGGAAGAAGCAATTTATAATTGCTCAAAATTACAGGTTATTTAAAATATTGTTAATATTATAATATTATAATATCCGCTAATAGATTGATGCATATATTTGCTTCAATTAAATCATTTTTTCAGTGCAATCAATCAAATAGTACCTACATCGTATAGAAATTATCTAAATATTTAAAACAAAACGAAAATCTATTTAAAACTGAAAATACTTAATTTTCAAAATAATACGATTTTGTAATATTTCTTCGGAAAGTGCACGCATTAGGCGAAAGCATTATATACGAAGCATATACTTTTAGCAGTGCCGAGCATCTCGGGGGCTAATAGAGTCGCGTTCAAAAATAATTGAATCGCATTCTGAAACTCGTAAAGATGAAGACCGCGCGCCAGTCCGTGCGCCTTCTGTTTGCTCCTTGTGCCGCGCGCCCGAGTTTACAGTGTCTCGCCGACAAATCTCATCAGCAGACTTAAAAGCTCGCCCTCTCTCTCTCTCTCTCTCTCTCTCTCTGACCCGTGCCTGCCGGCATAAGAGCAATGGTCCACAAGACTCTCTCACTCTCTCTCCCTCTCTTGCTCACCCTACCGCTGCCGCACAACATTTTTCCCTCGTAACTCTTTTTACGAACTCTTGCCTGGGTAATGCGATTTCCCTCCTCTAAAGACGAGAAATCCATGCCTTTCAAACCAGAAGCCGAAAGACACGGACTTAAGCGAGCGCGCACCACCGAAAAATCGAATGAATTTTGCCTTTCCTTTTTATTTTTCCTTTCTTTTTTCTCTCTCTCTCTCTCTATCTCTCACTCGATCTCTCTGTGCTACTCTCTGGTATATAAGCACAAAGGGGTGATCGAGGCCCCGAGACAAGTTTTCGTAATATCTGTAAAAGCCACTCGACAAAAGAGGTCCATTTTTCAGGAAGCCAACGAAACGGACGCGGCACGGATCGCCCGCGAAAATGTGCGTTTTATGGTTTTATAATACGATAGGCGGCTGACCAGAAGGGAGAGAGAGAGCCAAGGGGAAGTATATAGGCAAGCGCGCGGAAGGGTCGAGGGCACTAAAGTAACACATGGCTTTTTTAGTCTTTAGGGGTGACCACGCGCTCTGCACGCACATACACCATGACCGCGACTCGGGGTAATGAGCCGTCACGTATCTGTCTTTCTCTTTCCCTCTCTCTCTCTCGCCCTCTTGATCATCTCTCTTTCGTTTTCCTGCATCGCGCATATACAACACACACTTTTTATCCGATAAAATCCATATCGAGATTCCACGACCGCCGCTATATGCTACTTCGCTTTTATCGCCGAGCGCATCTCCATGCGTCATTCGTCGCGCGTTTTTTTCCTACGTATATACACAGGCACTCGTGGTTCTCTTTTTTTTTAACTCCGCCTCCGCCTCCGGGACGATTCTTCATTTCGACGTGACGGCGCACTTCGATACGCGCGGGGCCATCCTTAATGTCCTTTCACGACTAGCTCAGCTTCTGTTTTTTCTTTCTTTCGATTTTTATAATGTACCGGGG
>UELV01082807.1:30705-55245 GCA_900490015.1 Megastigmus stigmatizans | reverse complement strand
GGGGGGGGGGGGGGGGGGGGGGTAAGAGAGGAGTAAATGTGACGCGCGGGAAAAGAATGGCCAAAGTTTTTTTACGCTGTTATCGAGGTCGTGATTATCTCGTGAAAAAACGTTTGCCTACTATCTGTGATTTATCACTTTTTCAAAATATCGGAAACAAGGAAACACGTGTGCTAATGTATATCGACTTTGGTTATGAAAGGACAAATTTGAAAATCGCATTGTAATGTTTACACAGGGAGGCAAGTGTAGAGAGTCTTTGCCGCACAAAATATATATATCGAGGAAAATAACCAAAATCCGCTTCTCCATCGGGATTCGAGCCGAAAAAGGCGAGACGCGGATTGTTTACAAGCGGACTTTTAACGATCCCGCACGGCAAGACGATAGTCCGCGGCCATAAACTCGGCATATCTAATTTAGCCAAAAATCAACACATATAACATTGAACCGCACGCATATACATATATCCAATTATACCCCCAGCAGTGGCAACTCCGCTATTATACTTCGTAAAGCCCTTTTGTTATCTAAATACGCGCGCTTACCGTTACATTAACGAGCGGCTTTAAAAGAGTGACGCCTCGCAGAGCTCTGGGTTATAAATCAACGCGGGCAGGCCAGCTTCGTGGGAGAGGGAGAAAGAGCGCGCTGCAGAGCAGAGAGGGCTGAGAGAGAAGGAGCAAGCAGGCACCCGCAAGCTTCTTCTCGCGCGAGCGCTATTTTCGTGAAGGCGCGCATGGTCGTTCCGAGTCTCCTCCGCGAGCCCCCGCCGGTGCCCGCACCTGCTATATATTTAGCAGCGGCGTTTGTATATACACACGACGCACACATCACCACAGCCACCAGCACCACCTTGTGAAAGGAGAGCGCGAGAGTGTATAAGCTGCAGAGTCGTGCGACGACGACTTGCTCGCTCTCGTGACTCGGTTTTCTTTTTTATCGCCGCTTCCACCAGGGGGGTTTATTTCAGATCGCATGGGAACTGCCGTTTAGCAGGTGCCTGTCTTAACTCTCTCTCTCTCTCTCCCTCTCTCTCTATCTCGCTCTTTCTTTCGCAAGCGCGCATATACGAACGCGAGCACCGATTATAAATAATCAGTGAGGGAAGCTGGTAAGGGCTTCTGTATCTCTCGTGTGCACGTCGCTGCGGATGCCGGGGCAATTAACTGCACTCGACAACGACACGCGCGCACGTGACTTTATATGACAGCTGTTTTCATCTTACTGCGCGCCGAGGATTCCGCGCCCGCGGTCCCATTTGTAAGCCTTCGGCAGCGAGCTTTTTTCTTTATATAAACGCAATTGCATGCCACTCAGTGTGGTTAAACTTACGACATATAAGCGTATTTTCTTTTTTTTCAAGCTAACCTACTTAGTTGAAGAGAACTACCAATATCCGCGGCTTTTCAAGGAGTGTATATTTTAGTGCATACTCGAGCTTCGAAAAAATAACGAGTTAAGTATACTCGGGTTGGAAATTAACCGGTAGGGACTGCAACTGAACGACTGAGAGCTCCACGGGTCTTTACACGTTATACGCGCAAAAGTATTCGCATAAGCACGCGCGGACCAATTAGGTTATGTCTCTGCCGTGCCCACTCTCTTCGTGTCGACTTTGACTTTCAAATCTTCTCATACCGCCATTTCACTGGAATTAGGTATATATTTTAGAAAAGTGGTCAGCTTTAAGCTTCAAAACCTTCACTCGCAGATAAAAACTACGAAAGATTATTATACTTTTATGATTATACCAAGCTTTCAGTTTCGACGCTGCACACCGGCTGTTGACTCTATCGGTATCTATGTAAATTACACTGTACAAAGTAGCGGTCCTTATTGAACTGTGCATTTGATTTCTATTAACTTGTGCTCTGAAGATCTAACGTTATGTTCAAAAAGTAAGTTTCTTATATGAACTGGATAACGGTTCGTAATTGATTTATTAAAATAATAAAAGCTTTATGATTAGAAAAAAGATGCTAACGGGACTGGAATAAAATACACTGTTTTGAATGAGTCGACAAGATATATTACTACTTAAGTGTGAAAACTATATTGCTATATAAAGTGTGAATTAGCATTTGATTAAAAAAAAAAACGTTTAACCCCTTTACTTCAAAGGAAAGTTGATAAATACTTGATTAAATATTTGTGTCTTTCTATACTTATCTGTTTCTACTTCAACTTATTAAGCACCGGGAACAATAAAATTTTAGATACTAAAAGATAGCGCAAGCTTCGTAGATTTAGTTGGCTACTTTGTTGGAGGCCCTGACGGGCATTACATACATAATAACTACTTTCATCATTTCCGAATCATCATTATTTGCATTTCATTTCACAAATAAGAGCAAATTTAACATTACAAAAATACTAAACGTATTACTTTCAAACACTATATAAGTAAGATCGAACGGGTATTACACACAAAATTGAGAGAGAGAGAGAGAGAGAGGTTCAACGAGTCTCGTAACGCAATCGATTACGTAGTGCTGTAACACGGGAAGAGACGAAGACGAGAGTATAGCACACCTCTTCAGTACTGCAGCGCGTGTGAACAAACACACACAGTGACCGAAGCGCACACAAGTACACATGAATATGGGGTTTCAGAGACGCTCGTCGGCACCTCCAAGTTTCAACAGGTGCTTCCGCACAACAGCAGCAGCAGCAACGAGCATGGAGAGTATATGCAGGTATGCCGCCACAGAAGCCGCGTATACACACAATCTCTCTCTCGCTCTCTCTTGCGAGGCAAGAAGCTACTCGTACATTTTCGAGTTCCCACTCGTGCAAAACCCGCGCGAACTGCGCCACCGCCACACATACACACGCACGCACACTCGACCACGTCTCACGCGTTTTTTCGCGCACAATGCACACCACCCGTATACTTCTTTTCCACCTCATCCAAAAGAGAAAGATATACAAAAAGAGAAAGGCAGGAGAGCAAGAGCGAGAGCGAGAGAAGGAATCTCAACGTGCATGTACATACGAGCCCTTTCCTGCTTTTTCCTCTCTCGCCTTTGAGTGTCGCACACGTGCGCCAAGTTTCTCTCTCTCTCTCTCTCTTTCTCACTCGACAATTGATCTTGGCCTCTCTCGTATATTCTCGTGCGCAAGGAAATCGCGGTGGATTCTAAAGAGCTTTGCGGTATAGAGAAGCTGTTGGCTAAACATGCTGGTCATTAAATTTTGCGTGACCGAAAATAAACTTCTGTTTGGCCGTTTTACTGCCCTCGAGAGAATTTCTTTCTGCTTTTGTTTGCGTTACTTACAGAGTGTGTGCTGGGCCGGCTCTTTTTTTTTTCATTCTCTTATGTAAGTTCTCGCGCTCTACCCGGCTGTATGACTCAATGAGAGGTGTTCGAGTAGTGTGGCCTGCACTGATCGGCTTTAACAGTGACAAATTTTTGAGGACTCTTATGTAAAGGCTAATGTTACGTAATAGTGAAAAAAGAACATGTGTATACGTGATGATTCATTTTTTTATCTAGAACGTGTTAATCTTTGACGATCGGGATTGATGTTAATGAATAAGTAAGTCAAGAGAAATGTGTATTTTTTTTTCCTTTGAAAAGGAGTAACAGTGAAACAAAATTATAATTTTTATTCGTATAGTCCACATAAACTTCATGCTAAAAATAATTTAAATCAATTCTTTCATTTGTTATTATTAATATGATTTTATAGACAATCAGGAGTTGATTGTCTCTGCGTAATAAGCTTATTAAACCCAATCTTTACATAATATGTTCGATTTGTTAGTAATACTAAATTACGTTTCTATAATAGTTTTAAATATAAATGATTTTTTAACAAGTCGATTGACAGAAATTCTGCAATATATACAAGAATTCTAGATAAACTAGACATTAAAATCTGTAAGATAACAATTTTTAGATCAAAATAACGTTTTGTTTTCAAAAAACTATATAGAACAATGGAGTTCATTATTTTCCTTATTTACTATATGCATTGCTCAATTGTTTAGTATATCTATATTATGCATTTAGGAAAATAACAATATCTAAATTTAAAATCTTTAATGCAAATATAAAAACTAAAATATTTCTGGAACTGACAAAGCAGTTTTAAATTATGACATTTAAATACGTGGGAGCAGTTTTTGATCAAAATTTGTTTCAAAGTTTCAAAGAGCAATAAATACAAAATAGATATCAGTCAAGTAAATGATAATAATAATTGAAATTTATAGATACAATAGGACTCCTCGATTTTTAAAATATACAATTATTACGTTATCTCAATTTTTTTATTTACTATCACAAAGCTTCCTCTAGAGTATGAAAACTTCATCAGACGTTATTCGAAAGAAGCACACTCGAGAAAACCGGCGCAACAAAGAAGAGGCAATCGCGCTGAAGAATCAAAAGCGGACCTACGCGAAGGCAGCACAGCGGCAGAGTAGCGGCCCATCAAAGCCTCCGTCGTCGAGCGCGCAGAGACAAAAAAAAATCACGAAATACGGAATGCGGCCGAAAAGAATAGAGAAAAGACAAGGGCGAGAGAGAACGGGACAGAGAGAGAGAGAGAGAGAGAGAGAGAGAGAGAGAGAGAAAGTAGTAGTACGGGAAGGGAAACACTAACTGGGTGGCTCAGAACCTTCGTCCGGGTCAATTCCTTTCGAGAGAATCCACTCGTGAATCAGACTACCTATTCTCTGGCACACTCGAGCAGATTAGACTGTCACGAGTTTTTCCACGTTTCCAGGCCAAGCGCAAGCGGCGTTTGACAATCAGCGATACAGAAAAAAAGGGAGCCACGCGCGCGCGCGCCTCCACTCCACCAGTTGACCGTATCCACTCGAAACAAAAATAATTCTCTCTCTCTCTCTCTCTCTCTCTCTCTCTCTCTCTCTCTCTCTCTCTCTCTCTCTCTTTGGCAGCGTATTGCCGCTGTTTCGCGTGTCCCTGTTACCGTGCGCTGTCCGCCCCATCCCCCCTCGACAATGGGGAAGATATTTTCGCTAATGAACCAAGACGAGTGCACTCCAGTGCCAATTACACTTTAGCTTCTGCTTTCTTCTCTCTCTCTCTCTCTCTCTCTCTCTCTCTCTCTCTCTCTCTCTCTCTCTCTCTCTCTCTCTCGGTCTCTCTTATTCTCGGTTGTTCTAGACACTTGACTCCTGTCATTTCAAACGACGCGCGGATGATACTGGTATATGCGTGTAGGTGTGCGTGACGGGCGAAAAACTGCGTAGGAAAGAAAGTGCGTGCGGCAATCGATAGAGTATGCGTACACGCGGGAAATGCAGGAGAGCTGAGAAGCGTACGTATAGCGCATTTTCCGTCGTGCGCGAGGAGAAGCTGGCGCGTAAAGATAAGCCGGACAATTAATTTTGAGGAGGCACGAGAAGGAAGACGCGCGTCTTCGAATTACGACTCGAGCGGATTTGACAAAACAAGGAAGATTCTTTTTCTTTGACTTCCTTGGAGTGCCTATTGATTTTCGTTGTGCTTTCTGTGAAACTGCTCCACGAACATTTTGATTATGATTAAAAAATTCGTTTTAAAGCTATTTTTATGAAGTATGGGCGAAGAAGTTCTTGTGCTCTGTAAGCTCTTATGCATGTGTATGTGTAAGAATATGATGAGTATCAAAGTACATGAAATTATAAACGTTACGGAAGGTTGGATATTGATTATACATACTTTCAGAAAGATGATAAAAGAAAAAGTCTGTTGAAATCGTTTTTTAATATAATCTGCCTACATCGAGTGATTAAATAAATCCTTTTGCTTCTGTAAATATTCGATCGAACGGAATAAATATAGTTTCATTTGTTCGTTTCTAAAAACGTGAAATTAATTTGACTCGTATAAATATTTGTTTTTATTTTCTTTTTTTCATTATTTTTAATAAATCAACAAACAATGAAACACGAGCTGCTGACATCTAAATCACATGATAAAACGTAAAATTCGTAATATCTTAATATCAAAATACGAGTATATGACAAATGATAGACATATTATGTATTGAGTTAAATAAAAAGTTATATAATATAACGTATAGTACTCTTTTTAATGTTTATAATTTTATGAAAATTAGTTTTTTAATATAATTTAACATAAAATATAAGTGAAAAGTTTTAACAGTGCAAAACTTATGTGCACTCGTGGCGTTTTGAAGGCTACAATCTTCAATAGTTATATATGTACTGTAAAACCCTGTTTCAAGATATGTATTTCTCTCGGAATCGTCTTCAATTATCGGTTATCAATCATCAATCGTCTACGTGGCATTTTTCCTCTAAGTTGCATTGTTTCGCTTTCTATATTGGTTAATTGTTTGACGAATAACTGCACTAATCTGTGGATCTGTGAATCATCATTACTGTTGTGGTAGTCTAGGCGCCGACCATACAACTCGTGGCCATTTTAGGTCTCCGCGAGAACCCAAGTTTTCTAGACGTATTTTTTTATGCTGGATCCGAATTTCAAGGGTTCTCGGTCGATAAAAAGTTATAAACAAATTGATTGTTTAAAAGGTTATATCTCCGAACCGAAACATCCTTAGAAGCTGAACTTTATTTTAAAATTTGTATTTTTTTATTTAGAAACTTTCTTGATCTTGGTCCTCTTTAGCTACGCTTAATGGTTTTCGAGATATGGCTAATAAACGCTTTTTTATGCATCTTTCCTTATACATTGTTTTATTGTTTTACTTTTGACTTTGGAGGTTCACATTAATTGTTGTTTATTAAAGATAAATTAAATAAAAAGCTTGGCGAAAAAATTTACCTTCAAAGTCAAAGTAAAACAAGCGAAGCGCGAAAATGAAGCACGGCGCGTGGCCGCCGCCGCGCGCTGTATAAGGGAAGATGCATAAAAAAAGCATTTATCAGCCATATCTCAAAAACCATTAAGCGTAGCTAAAGAGGACTAAGAACAAAAAATTTTCTAAATAAAAAAATACAAATTTTAATATCAAGTCAACTTCCTACCATGTTTCGGTTCGGAGATATAACCTTTTAAACAATTAATTTGTTTATAACTTTTTATCGGCCACTTTTTCGGCCGAAAACCCTCGAAATTAGGATTCAGCATAAAAAAAATACAGTCAATCAGAATGGAGTGAACAACGGATACGACAATAGACTTGATGTTAACTTTTCGTTTTCTTTAGTGAATGTGCATTGGCATTTCGCTTTAGGTTAACATTTGCTATTTATTGTCATCTCTGTTTAAGGTCACATTTTTTTTGGTGTACCACTATCGCTATAATAGCTGTTAAAATATGGCTAGCACAGTTTTAATACTGCCGATTTAGCTGTCGCTATCCAGTAATCACAGCCACCGCTTTCGACACAGAAAACGCTGATTATCCAATCTCTATCTAGATAACTACTGATGCAGAAATTGTGATTTCCAGCATACCTCTAGGCATCTTCTGCAATTGGAGTTAAACCTAGCTGCTACTATTGCAGTAACCGTTGTCTTTTTAATACATATTCCTTTTTAACCAATACAGGTTAGTTATTAAACTTCTTCAGATATAATGTGATGCGATTAATAACTGCTGCAATGGCTACAAATTCTTTTAATGAAATTTGGTTGCTGCTGATTCGTCATCGCAGTATAAATATTGTAGTTGCAGCATCATGTCTATTGTCAAAACACCTTAGAAATTTTTTATGCAGCCCGGACTCTCACTGTCAGCTATACTAATCTTTTCTTTTTTCTAGTCATTTTTACTGTCAGTAAGCATTGATCCTTTACCAACGCCATCTTGTAACTTTTAGTGCCAGTAAACACTGACTCTTCAATGAGCACAGTCTGCTGACTTTGACCCTCAATAAACACTGATTTTTCAATCAGAGCTGTCTGATCATTTCACTGTCAGAAAACATTGATTCTAAGACCATCGCAGTTTGTGTAATCACTGACTCTTCAATCAACGCAGTCTAGTCATCGTGGATTCGGCCACCATTCCGATTAAAAACCTCTGACTCTTCAAGGAGTGAAGTTTGGTTCTCGTAGATGCAGCTACCATTCTTGTCAGAAGCCACTATCAACTCGTTGTTGCTAATGCGTGTTTGCAGCTAATTTAGTCAGCTCAGTCTAAAAAGACCACATCTACATGTGCACATTGATTCTATGGAATAGAATGCAAATAACACAGTAAAACTGTGAGAGTAGTGGATTTCACACGAGAGGTGCACCTGCGGTTTAGAAGATTTTATATCAGGGGCAAGGCAAGTTCAGAATTATTGAAAACATTCCCTGATGTTGGTTTACGGTCATTTACCACTGTTACATGAAAGCTTCAACATCCTGAGGAGAAGTACTGGAAAATATTATGCAGTAGTATTTTACCTCAAAGGATAATATTTCATTCAATTGGTATGATTGCTTTTACTCATTAAATAAAAAATTATTTATAATATCTAAACTATTACATAAATCAGCTAGATAAATCAAAGTAGGATGCCAACAAAGTCGTAGTAAGCAGAAGAACGCAATATTAATTAAATTATTGTCTATCAACAGAAATTGTTTTCTCAAATAATTCTTATTTTGAAGTTTTTATGCCTAGATATGAAATAAAATTAATAAATTTGTATTATATTTTTCACAGTAATATTTATTTAATAAATAAATAGTAACTCTGAACAACTATACATTTAATCATGAAAACAAGAATCGAAGTATAATTGATGATCGAACGAACTAACCTTAAGTGAAGAACACCCTCCCCCTTTTTTGTTTTTTATATCCATCATAATTATACGAGATCCATGTTCGAGCTACTAACATCCTCCCCTTTTTTGTTTTTCTATTCCTCTCCCGATTGATTAGAGATTACTTTACATAACTCTAAAAAATGTGAAGATTGTCTCATCGAGGGGGTTAGATAAACCGATTTTACTTTTGTCTCTCTCGTGATCTCGTATAATTATGATCGAACTTCATTTAAGGTAAGTTTCGTTTATAAGGTTCGTTTAATCATTAATAAATCTGCTGAAGAATATTCAAAAAATAAGGTTTTCATTATATCACAGTCACTACAATTGCTAAAAAGTCATCAGCATTAGTGAGTTTGTAGCCAACCGATGCCAGATATACAATACCCTCGCCGCACGAATAACTCGAAAGGACACTAGGCGACAATAGTAACTTAGGAACACGCTTTTAGCGGGCAGCTCATCGCACAGTAGAATACACGGTCCGTCTTAATACTCGTAATTTAGCATAGATTACGGCAGATCACAATAAACCAAGTTGATAGGGTCAGTCTTAAGCGTAAGCCTTGATTAAAGGATTTAATTATGGGATTGCGAATACTCTCTCTCTCTCTCTCTCTCTCTCTCTCTCTCTCTCTCTCTCTCTCTCTCTCTCTCTCCCTCTCACTCACTATCGCCGAGCGCAATTACCCAGTCCAGTCCACATCCCGACATCGAGCGCCTGCACACAGCCACATACGTGTGCAATATAGTCCAAGAGACCGGCGTCCCATACACATATTTATGCACATGTGAGCTCGGGCAAAATCGTCTGGCGCACCGCCACGCCCGCCTGCGTACGCTCGGGAATAAGATGTTGAATCCGACGCGCGATTGCTCCCGATCTGCCAGCCGAGGTGCGTTCACGCGTGTCTTGCACCCACGAATTTAACCCCGACTCTTGAGCAGCGGTGCGTGTAGGTGTATCGGTAATTGCATTGCAACTCATTTTTGAGACTTGACTCACGGGTGACTAGCGAGTCAAAAAGATTCAATTATTGAGCAATAGATTCTTTTGTAAAAGCTTTAATATAGTTTTGTAAATGAGGGTAATTTAAACTTATTTAATGTTTTTATCAATATTAAAAATTACCGTGGTATTAACATTGATACTATGTGTTACCTGTGTTACATTGCTCTGTTAAAATATAATCTAATGCACGTTAAACATCCTCTCTAAGTTAAATTTAGTCAAATTTTTTACTAATTTAACTAGTGATCCTTGGTTCACTCTGAACAACTGCATTCAATCATGTGAACAAGGACCGAAGTATAATTGATGATCTAGCGAACTTACCTTAAGTAAAGTTCATGGTGCCAACAGTTGAATATCTTACCCTATTTCCATTAACATCAATAGGGAAACCTATTTCACTAGATTTTCTAGTGAATATTCAATATTTCACAGTAACCGACTTAATATACATAATGTATAAACACTATTATTCGTGAAATTTCCCTAGAATTAACTTATAAGGTGTAAATTAATAAATAGTGCTATTTATATAAAGAGTATAATATTGTATAAAAATCTTCGTTAAGTGTTAGGCGTGTAATCTAAAATAAATATCGTTAATAATTTTTTAATAAAAAGGAATTTAATTTTTTTGTCATTCTAAGGTAAGTACTATCCTAAAGAGCAATAATATAATCTCAAATCCCATTAATTAACAATCTATGTCCATAAATATACAATGATAGGTATTAGAGGTACCAGATTGATCTTCTAGAAAATCAATCAGACTTTCTACCCAAAACGTCTCAAACGAAGACAAAAAGAACAGCTTAGCATAAATTGAACCTTCTAAATTAGGCAGGCAAGTTCCTAAATAGAAGTGAAAGATCGAAACCATTACAACGGCGCGTCTGGCAATAAAAATTATTTATCTTTCCCCTTAACGGATTCATCAATAATAGTACTTGCACCGTAGAGCCAACGCAGGAAAATACCAATCCTTTTACCAGTGTACAAAGATCCATTAAAGAGAGGAAAGATAATCGAGCTGCGCTATAATTAAAACGTACAACAGCAATCTCTCCAGATATATACGGAGATCTTCGTCACGCTTGGGCCGACGACGCGCTGCCGCGGTGGCTTAAGTGACGAAAGCAATCAATCAAAAGAACGCCGTCCGAGTTGGCTCCGAGTCACCCAGAGCTTCTTGCCCGGTATTCGCCATCCCGAGGTATACATAGAGAACCGAAAAACCATTAAGCTTCCTATCATTTGTTACAATCAAAGATCACGGTCGACGCGCGTATACACACACACCACTGCATCGACTAATACCGTGTTTCACGGGTCTACGAATCTGCGACGCGCTTGGAATATAAGCGTATTAACCTAAGTATGCCGAAACACACAAGCGTACATAGAGGAAGAGGAAATTCTAGTATAGGATATCGATTCGATGCGGAGGAAGAAAGGAAAGCGCGAGAAGCACGTGGGTATGTGCGAGCGAGCGATACACGTACATGTAAAGGAGAGAGAGAGAGAGAGAGAGAGAGAGAGAGAGAGAGAGAGAGAGAGAGAGAGAGAGAGAGAGAGAGAGAGCGAACGGTACACCGCGAAATCTTTTCGTCTTTAAAAAGGTCCTTTGATGTCGAGCCCTGCTGACGAACTCGAGTGCTCCCGAGAGAAGATTATACGCGCTGCGGTAAATACCCGCGAGCGTACCTTGCGCAAGCTTTTCCTCAAATTGCTCAAATACAGTCCCTGAATAGTTACCTTGTTTTTCGTCAAACACAAGCACTTCTCTGTTTCGTCGTACATGAGCACAGCAACATATCGAAGAAGAACTTCTTTTATCGAACGTAATACAGAATAGAAGAATTAATAAATAGCGTAATTATGCAGCCGTTATACATTTCTGAGCCTTTTCAATCGTGATCATTTGTAAAATAAAAAAGTACATGATGAAACTTTTGAGAATTTTACAAATTATTACCTTATTTAAGAAAAGAGTGGAAAAAGTCAGTTGCAGGAAAAATATCTTTATGAACTAGGTACACCTTATCAAAATGATAAGTTGACATCCTTCACTACTGAAATCCAATAATCCAAAATATTCCAAACTCCATTTTCACCAAAAATGGTCGAGCACTCCTTAAACTCGAGTAAGCAATAAGCCGAATATCCAGCACTATATCCGCAACGGTATACAATATGCATGAGGAAGCCGTCTGAGAGAAATCAATATGCCACCGAAATTGAGCGTCGCGTTTGTCAATTACAGCCTCTCCGGGTGCGCGCTGGCCAAGACACCGAGAGAAGCAGAAGGACCCTCCTGCACGTCGTCGCAAGTTCGTTATTCATTTGCATCTAAAGCCTTGAAGGCAGCGGCAACAGTAGCAGCAGCCACAGCCGCCAAACCACTCGACATCTCCGAAACGAAGGGAATCTTCTCTTCTCTTATCTCTGGGGCTGCATTATTACCAGCCAGTAAGTAGATATCGATTCTCTCCCTCTCTAACCGGAGAAGAAAGAGAAGGTGCTGCTCGGTAAATGAAATCACGGTCAATCTAACGTTATGTAAATGCGGCGCGTGGTCACGATCTGGTCAGTTTTGCATATGAATGCCAAGAGTGGAGGGGAAAGGCGCTAGACGAGACAAGCGCGCAAACTCGCTGAGCCTAAATACAAGGCCTTAAGATGATGCTAATCAGGACTCTCTTGGGAGCCGTCGTCGGCAGGCCCTTACAGAAAGCCATGCTTCGTTTGGTTTAGTGTTTTCGGGGTCGCGACAAGACACACGCTGTAAACGCGCCCCGGGACGAGACTCTAGCTGCCTGAATGCTATCACTTAACAAGAGATGGCAATTTAGACGGCCGCGTGTATTATATATGTAAAGGTTCGGCGCCGGCCTGGAATTAACAGCGGATGGCTCTGTTTAACGTCGAAGCTCTTGCTTGATATTCTTCTTTACAGGTTTTGGATAGTTGGCGAGGGATCAGCTTTGTTTTAACGATGTTCACACGGACCCGTGCAATATGTTTGAGTTGCACAAGCTTCGGTTCGTCGTTGTATTATTTTTTCAAATTTTAAACTTTGAATAATTCATAAAATGCTGTACACTATAATTATTTAATTGCATAAACAGTGGAAGATAAAGAGACAATTTCGGATGAGTCAGTTCTTTTAAACGCCTCGGTAGGCATTTTAATAACACAAAAGCGTAATACGAGAAGACTGCAAAAAGGAATTAAAACGCCACGCGGTAATTGGCAAAGGATACACACGCGCGCACCGCACAGCACATGGTTTCAATGACTTGTCCACGTCAAATGTATCAGTGGTGTGGTGTACGCGCGCGGCAATGTACCTTCGAAAGTATTGTCGCGGCACCGACGATAAGTTCCCAAATTAAACGGGCGCCCACAGCGACAATTGCTCTTCGCCCTGTCTCTACGTGCAGAAGCGGTATAGACGGCGTGGCTTTGGCTCGAAGGGATGCGCACCCTCTGATTAAAAATTCTCGCGTGGTTAAGCCTCCGATAATGATCTTGGCCCTAACCCCTTCTGACTCGTAAGCTTTTATACAGTATGGCCTAAAAGCAATTGTACTTACTCAGTCGGCGTGCTTACTCTCTCTCTCTCTCTCTCTCTCTCTCTCTCTCTCTCTCTCTCTCTCACTCTATCTCCTCTCTCTCTCACTCTCTCTGTCTTTGTCTCTCTCGGAGCTTGCTTTATTCTCGGCGCGTGTATTTACGCTCGTAGCTCATCTGGATGCTACAGCTTTTCGACTTTAAATCGAAGCTTTTCAGATTCATTGTCGCTTTTTGATTGAGGTACAGAATAAATGAGTGAGATTTTGACGGGAATATTTATCAAAGAGTTCGTTCGATTTTCGAAATTATTTATAAAAATGCAGAATTGCTTAGATGTGATTTATATAAGAAGAATTGAAGCCAACTGTAACGGTGTAATATTAAGTAATTATATCCTTACTATTTTTGCTTTTACATATTTTCATAGTAAAAGTATTTAACCTCTAGGGGGTAATTTTACTCATTTAGTGGGTGGCTATTGGATCATCTCTTGTCCTGAAGGTGACTGTAATAAAAATCGAAAGATAAAACTGAAAATCCATGAGCCTAGTACATTGTAAAGAAGGATTGAGAAAATACTGATTATTCAGCTCCTATAGGGTTAGTTTCACTATTTTCCAAATAAATATAAACCAAAACTGTTCCGGGTAACCCCTTAACCCTCTAAAACGCCCAAGTGCCAATAATTGTAATAAAAGAAAAATATTCTATTACACCCAGCGACAGGCCTGGCAAATGTATGTATCAACCTGCTGGTCGACACTTACCACTAAACCTTTTAGGAACTATACAAAGAAAAAAATCCCCAAAGTATGACTTTGAAACATCCTAAAATCCTGGCCACCTGAAGGTTAAATCTTAATATCAAACCAATAAATTAAGTCGTATAATTTTATCTAATAAAAGTCGCCTATCTTTTAGAATGCAGTAAATGTAAAGCTCAAATTGCATTATAAATATATAACTTTTCTCCCGAGACGCATCGTTCTATCAAATTATCGTCTTTTAATAAATCTCGCGATTATTAATTAATATTACACGAGGGGATTACGTGAATTCCTGTAGCTTAAGTCTCTCCTTTGGCCTCGGCGTGTATAGTACGCGCGCCTCTCGTCGTCTGACGCGCCGCCATCGATACATCTCAAGCGTGAAGGAGAGAGAAAGAGAGAGAGAGTGAGAGAGTGAGAAGGCGTGGGTAGGCCCGCGAAATTTGTAATAAACCTAACGACCCTCGTGATTAAAAGTAACGTTTCAGTGATCTCGCGTGCTCGCGCGTTTTGGACACTTGACAAATCGGAATAATTGCCATTCCTACCGGGATATTAATTGCAGCCAACCGAGCGCTCGGTGTTGCGCATACCCAAATGCCCTTCTACATTGTTGCCGATCGATATTTAGCTTTTAAATTCATAAAAAAGAAGTGAATGCGCGGCTCTCGGTTATGAAGTAATTAATCCTTGTAGGGAGGAAGATTGAGCTTCCCGAAAAGTGATCAAATCCGTAGCAGATGGTTGTTTTTAGAGTTTTTAGATTTCCAGCATGGATATTTTCCATTTTATGAAATCTATTAACTTTAAAGATTGTTGTGCCTTCCGGATCACTTTCATGAAACTAAGTACCGAAACTCAAAGAAAATAAAGGTAAACAAAGTAATGCCATAACATACTAAGAAGCAGGTAGCGTATTTCAATATCTTTAATGCGACGGCAGACGTAAACACGTGCCTTGAACTCGATATACTTGCTCGCATCTTGTAAATATTCTGCAATTATTTCCCTTCGAGACGCGCTCCAGAGATATCCTATTACCTTCTCCAAGGGTAGTCCTCTCCCCCCTTAGGCCCTTGTTTTTAAAATGAAAAAGAACGAAAACAAACACTAACGTCAAAAAAAGTCCCGAGGGCACAATGTCGCCATAAAAGGGTGCGCAACACCAAAGCCAATGCTCGACGACGTTCAAATACAGCGTGTTCCACCTCTCCGCGCTAATTAAATATTCAAAATCGTATATAAGCAGCCTTCGCGCGCGCATCGCTCCGCGAACGTATATAACCGTGCGCGGGGCTTAGGCAAATGAAAACGGCACACCCAAGATCAGACGCGTATATATATATATAGAGTATATGCTAATCAGTTTTTCCACGGAGAGGATATGTGTACACGCGCGACGTTTGACTAATGACTCGCGCGCTGCATTAGGATTGACGTTTCACTCGTTATAAACCTGATGATGGGGTAGCGCGCGCGAATCTTCACCCCGAGAATACGATCGAGTGAGAAAAAAAGAAAGCGGAACCAGGGGAAAGAATGACGTGAAAGTGCAAAGAAATAACGACTCTCAACGCGTTGTATGTTTACTTAACGGAAGATGGATTCGTCTACGATCGATCAAACTGCAGCTACCTGTTCGAAGTTGCGCCTGCACAATGCGGATGACACACGGAGACTCGAGAGAAGAAGAAAAAAAGGAGGTAAGAGAAAAAAACGCAGAGCTTCCGGATGCGTTTCGAGCCCAATCTCGGTTAATTATTCAAGCTAAGAGGGTCGTAAGCAGATTGGTCTCACCCTAAAGCCCTGCGTGTATCCTATAGCGAAGGGTGATTAGGAGGTGAGACTCGCGCTCGCTCGCAAAGGGCAAGGGTATACACGACGGAATTATTAGAGACTTTAAACCACCGTTGGGTTGCCGGCTGCTATAGTGCCGCCGCCACTGGGTCCCGCGCGTGATTATAAAAGGTAATATGCTTTAAGCCTTCTTCTAATTGTCGCCGGATGGAGGCCGCACAGAAGCTCCGATTCGCTCGGGTGATCATTTAACTTTGCGACGTTGAGACGGGCCTCATAAATGTCTGCCTAAGAGATTTTCAAAGTTATATGCCTTCTGGTATCTTACGACTCGAAACGTCCACTTTTCTCCGTATTTCAAGATATTTACAATAACTCAAACGTGTTTATTATTGTTTAACGTGAAGTTATATTCTACGGCCTGGCTTAAGCCCGAATCTCATTAAAAGAAATATCGCAAATTATAAAAGCAGAACGTATATATCTCATATCCGCTCTTTCACATATTTACGCATTAGATTTCATAATGGGATACGTTTTTACAAAAAGAAAAAAGAAGAAAAAACCACTTTCTTTGACAGCGGATTTCAGCGGGCGGCTTTTCCCTTTTCATCCCGTCTCTCTCCCCTCACAGTGCAGAACGGACACACGCACACACGGACATGGACATAAAGAGAGATAATTCCCCGCACAGAGCCGCTCGAGTCTGTCGTCGCGGAAATTTAATTCCACGTCCGCACCAATAATTCGAAACGTACTCCTTTGGTGCCAGGAGCCGAGGCTCTCGCATGAAAGGCGAGACAAGAGCGAGAGAAAAGTCCGACACACACACACACGCACACATATAAGTGCAGAAAGGTAGAGTAGGGAGAAGGAAAATCGCCAGGAGAGGAGGACATTGTCGTTAACTTTTACGAGGCCATTAACGTGCGCCACGTCTCTTCCGCGATTCCGCTACTGCGCGCCGTCACTGCTGCTGCTGCTGCTACTGCTACCGCTGCTGCTGTGTAGTATACGTTCCGTAGAAAACTGGACTGCGAAAAAAAGAGGGACTCTTTTACTAAAGAATTAGCGAGCGACCGGCGGCGATTCCTTTCCTTCATCGTAAACTCTGCGTATATACGGCGTCGGCAGCAGTGGCCCATTGTCCGATGGGATTCGATCCCGCACACCGATCACGTTTCCGCGATTTCCATGCGAAAAGCCCATGCGGTGGTATCCCCCCGCTGCCGCTGTTGCAAACAAACCACCGCAGGATGTAGAGAGGAGGGGAAAAATGCCATCGTCTTATAGTTGAGGATCGATGTCGATGAAAGGGATTTCCTTACGAGAGAGTCTTTCGCTGAATGACGCGTGCGTGTGTAGTCTATTGTATGCTGCGAGAGACCGAGTGAAAAGATCTACTGGCGAATGCGTTTTGTAGACTGAATTAGAGACGCTCAGGCCGGGCATTCTTTTGTAGTCGCGGGACTCCTTCTCAGCACTGCATACTTTATTGTTTTTCGCGTTTCTCTACCTTGGGCTATTTTATAGCTGATGGTGTATAAGCTTGGACTCTTGAGTTGCGCAATCGCGTATACTTAAACGTTCGATGCAATAAGTTTTGCTATATGAGGCGGATCGTTGATACGTGAGTTCTTAAACATTTTTACAATAGAAGTAAGATTTTATAAAATAATTTGTAAATGGTTGTAAGGTTAAAGACTCAGAAACCTAACACACTTACGTATAGACATTTTTCCAGGCTGTGATATGTCAACATTATATTATGGCCAGTAAGTGAAAACACTAATTTCAAGTTATTATAGACTGCAGAAACTGCGAACGACAAATGCTTTCTCACCAGGCCACATAATACACCTAACGGCAACAAGCTCACACCTTTCCCGAGTCAATAAATCGAAAGATCCCTACGCCACGAAAAAAAAACTAAACAAAAAATTAGAAATAAAAGGAATCTCAAACACGTCTCATCAATAGCCACTTACCGTCCTTTTTTACTTTCTCTTCTCTCCGTGCGTTTTTTTTTCAACCTTGGAAACCCTCGTTACACATAGCATTGTCATCGCGAGACATAATTTGTGGCCGCCCGTATCATCCCTCGACGAACGCCCATTTTTTCCCCTCTCTCTGACTCTCTCTCTCTCTCTCTCTCTCTCTCTCTCACTCTTCTTCACCATTCTTCAACAGTACATATATACACTCTACACGTCGACTCTCGTCACGTGACTAGCAGGGCGAATCGAAAACACTGTGCTATAAACACACACACGCTCACACACGGTGTGAATTACAGGAGACGCGGGGCGCGCACAAAAGCCCAAAGTCGCGAATAAAAGAATCGAGAAGAGCGAGCGTTCGGAAAAGATGATGGTACAAAAAAAAGGTACAGGGATGCGAGCGAGAGGAAGAGAGAGAGAGAGAGCAAAAAAACAACTGGATGACCGAGAGACGGATAGAGAGAACGAACCTTCGTTTTGGGATTTGACACGCGTATCTAAAACACAAGCTGAGGGTCACGTGTCGGTTTTGTCCGCGTCCACGTCGCCTGGCCTAAGCTGCTGTCGGCTATAGTCACGTGACCTCAGTCGCATATATAGAAGGGTTGAGTTTTTCCGGACTAGGACCCCTTTCTGCACCCTGTTCCTGCACCCGTTTGACGGATCGCCAAGCTAAGTCTAACTGATAGTCCGGTGTATACGCGGGTAGAAGCGAGAGGGAGAGAGAGAGAGAGAGAGAAAAGCTTCGCTTTAATTATAAGATATTATTCTCGAATCACGCCCCACTAATCATCGAGCCAGGTTTAATGCCTTTTTAAAAGCAGATCAGCTCGGGCCTCTGCGCGGAAAAAAATGGATGTTCTGCCGGGAGCGAGCGCACGGAGCCGGTATTTTATGATGGTGTCGAGTTGCGCGAGGAAAATCGCGTACACATAATCATATATATTGTTGTGCGTGCGCGAGCTAACGTGCGTATATACGGGCGGAAGTTTTTTGCGAATCGAGTGTACATTGAGCTTTATAACTACTTGGAGAAAATGCTTTTTTACGATGAAATCTCGCTGATCGTCGATAGCGCGCGGTTATTATTAGTGATTGAATGTTTATCTTTTTCTATGATTTAGGGAAGCCGATTAAAAAGACTGGTGATTTTTGCATTCCCATGCTGCTAGGCTTGATTATACTTTGTGTGGTAAAGTGTTGTACTAAACGACAGCGTGCTGTTTTTGATACGTAGCAATTATGTTTTACAGTCTATAATCGTATAGCTTGTATTTAAATGACGGTTTAACTGATTCTTAAAAAGCGAGACTGAAAAAGAATTCCCATATAGGAAATAGGATCAAAATACATGTTATTCGTATAACTATGGTAGTAAACAAAACCATTCCTTACACCTGTTGATAAAAAACCACACTAAAATTATCAGTTGGGACAGCAAATAAAAAAATGGCTAAGTAGAGTGTAATGTTTTCGGATACATCAGACAAATCATAGTCTAATCTAGACAAGTTATTGTCTAATTCAGACAAAATTTTCGTTCAATTCGACATCTGTTGCACTTTAGCACGAGAATTACTGTCAGTTACTCTTTTTGCTGTTTCAGTAAAGTATTCTTTTGTGTGTTATATCATAATAATAATGACATTTCAAAAAGTTTTAAAATAATTAAATTAAATCTATAATTTACTGATATATTTAAAAGATTATATAACGGAAAATAGATTAAGTCTAACATTGAAAAAGTTTTATAAAAATATCAATTAGTAATAAATCGATCACATTGATAATAATTTATGTCGATTTAGATAACAAAATAGTATAATCTGTTGTATTCACCATGATAAATTCAGTGCAAAGTATAGTATAAATGTTTACCAACATTTAAGCTGCTTAATCTAATATTTTGCTTCTTTCAAATTTGTTTGAATCTCGGATTACACTTCATCGCGTATCTATAAGTACTTAGACTTGCTTTACATAAATCAATGTTAAGAGGCTTCAATTACAGAAAAACCTAAAATAACTTGCGAAACATTCTAAGACGAATAAAAATTGAATAAGCATTCTAAGAGTATACTTACTTCCAAAAGATAAAATATCTATAATCAGCAAAAATAAAGTTTATATAATCGTCATTTATCGATCAACAAAAAGACTTTGATTTACCGTTCGTTCTATTAATAAACCTCTAATACGAAACATTGATCAAGCATCTCCGTCTCGACACCCACATATTTTTAGTTCATTACGACGTTGAAAAAAGGTATCCTTCAAATAATTACTCCGATTTACCCCTAGCGAAGACAGCATAGCGAGCAAACAGCCAATAAATAACGCGCGCAGCCCCGTTCAACGGGTGTAATTTTAAATCTACAAGCCAATTCGTCGGTAACCCGAACAAGACATATTAACGGTACACTCGTACTTTTTAATCACGCGCTCTCACAATGCCAGCATCCTAATCCCCCTGTAAATTAAAACCCAAAACAGACCATTATCGCTGGATTCAAGGTGTCAAAGAATCGTTTCCGTTATATTTACAACAGCTATAATTGTGACTCTCGTACCGAGTATCACCCCATAACTCTTCCCCCCCAATAACCCGCAGAACCCGAGCGGAGCTGCAAGCCGCGCCTAATCGTCGAAAAGATTTTTCCGTTGTTTGGCTCCGGCAAACCGGAAAGGCGCCTCTCAGGCATCGAAGACGACCCTCCGATAGAGGCTTTGCACACACACTCTCACACACACGCACACACAGACACACACAGGCCAAAAAAGAGAGGCCCGACACCCGCGGACAATGAGGGACACTCTCGTGCAGGCATCGCTTCTTTACTTTCAAAGAAAACCGGGGTGATGGATGTTTGCGGTAATCCGCGCTAACTTCCTATGGGATTTGTGTGCGCCTCTTCCTATATAGCGTTTGCCTTCTCCCAGTTCTCTCTATCTCTCCGTCTTTCCCCTCGATTTTCAAGCCCCGCCGAGACGGAGCGAGAGAGTGTCTAAAACCTCGAAATCAAGTCGAGTCACTATAAGTCTCCGAGGAGACTGCAGCAGCTCGCTCTCTAATTAACATCGTGTCGAGCGGCTTATACGGCTCGCCATTTTCCGAACATCATTAGGGGGTAGGAGAGAGTGAGAGAGAGAGTATGCGAGGGACGACTGTATATATCTGGGGAGCCGCCGCCGTGCCACCGTTTATTTATCTTCGGTGAATGATGATGACGCGCCCGAGCGACGTTTATACGATTTCGCATTGTGCGTGCGTGTAAGGAGACTAAATTGGAATTGGAAGCGGGAAGGGGAGAAAAAAGGATTGAGGACGAGATAAGAGGAACGGACGGATAGGTATTTGTGTTTGTGTGTGTGTGGGGGCTTTTTTCTTTTAAAGCGAGGGTGGACGAGTGTAAAACCCCCACTGAAATGATCGCAGGTGGCCCCATGTGCTGGAACTCGGGGCAATGGCTCGTTACCGTAGCGCGCGACTCGATAACCGACAGATATGGCTATTTATAACTTGGGTTAAGCGCCGGGCTTGTTATGATGCAGACGCGGGGCGGGCTCGGACTCGCCGCGCGCTGATGATGCGATTCCACCTATAGATGTGATGGCTGATAATTTCGTAAACGGAAGCGCCTACTTTTATCCAAAAGTGGGGAATAATAATTAGAATATTTCGGAGGAGGCTCATGGGCAATGAAACATATGTAGCACGGATAATGCAAAAAGATGATATAAAATATTTTTATGATGCAAACCTAAAGATCAGTAATACTAGTTACAGTATAAGTATAGTTGTGTCTACAAGATTAAAAGTAGTTAAATCATCTGCAAAAACATGTTTCGTGTAGTTCTACTAAAATCTTGTATGAAATGTTGTATCGAACACTGGTTTAACAAGATTAGTTTACTCCAAACACACTAAAGTGATAATTAAACTTTTATTTTCAAACTGATCAAAATTTAATTCTTATGATTCACTACGTATAGTCTCGTATAACGATTCGGTCCCCAGCAGCATCAGACCAAAGCAAACTGATATAAACGAGCTCCAAAATGTAATCGCAAACGAATTTAAGACATCGTTCATTTCGATACGCACGAGGATAAAAAATTCTCCCTAGTCTTGCACATTAAGAAGAAGGAGCCGGTCCTTGGGCCGGTGTAAACATCAATTAAGAAAATGCAAATGCCGTGAATTTACGGGAGTCGTAGTAACGCGCGCGCGAACAGTCTCGCGACGCTCTCGGCGATAATGTCATTGCCGTCTAACAAGAGCCATTCAGCGAAGCGCATGCAATCAATCGCGCGGAATAATCCAGCGTATATAGCAGCGAAGACGCAGTTCTCCTCTCTGTACCATAGGGCACACATTCAAAGAAGGTCTACGGGAAGACGACCCTCTTTAAAGCACACGCGGGGCCCCGTCTCGCGGATATATACGTATACACCCCTAGAAGGAGCATATAACCGATGTCCGGCTTAAGTTTCTCCGGCGAGGCATTTGTCAGCTCATTGTTCGGCGAGCTACGCTAAGTCCGAGTTTAATGTCGCGCAATTCCTGGTACAGAGAGAGAGAGAGAGAGACTCGCCAAACGACCTTGCCTATTATATAGCTCGTTGCATGCATAGGCGCGCGCGCATTTAGGATTATATTCGCGAGAGAGAGAGAGAGGCAGTTTGGTCGGTGCGTATATATAGTGCGTGTCGGGAACGAGCGTCGTTTCGGAGGACGACACCCGCGAAAGCCTCTAAATGCCCTCGTATGCGGCCAAAGCGAGAGACAGCGTGTATATATAGGAGAGGCCTCATCCGCGCCGTCGTAGTTGCCGAGAATTGCAATCCGCGTTTCTCCGCACGCCGAGTCTTAATTAGTCTTGGGGGTTGAGGGGAAGACGGTATACGGCCGCGCTGCCGTGGGGACAGGCGCCGAGTGAGATGAGCCCCGAGGCGGTCCCTGTAGTGTCGCTAGCTCCTGCTGGGGTCTACTGCATGGGAATCAATTTATTAAGGTTGAGGGAACGCAAGCGAAAGTTCTGCAGACGCATTGGATTCCGCTACTGTCGTTGCTTTTTGTGTTTGTACATAATAAAACCACCCTGGTAAAAATTTTAAGGAGTTTCTAGCCAGTTTTTAGTCAGATCTTAATAGATTGAATTTTTGCCATTTTCTGTATTAGTTTGGGGATCCTTGAAAAAATTAGACACTATGTAATTGAATGCTAGTAACTGAACAATATAATTCATGATATAGAATATTTGAAAGTATGTTGCCGAATGTATCCAGAAAATGTTGCCATTTGATTAGCATTTTAACTAGTCGAACTCGTTGATTTACCACCAGCCAGTGCCTCTTTATTATGATTGCATAAATTAAGGGGCAGTTGGGCGAGTACAGTTGCGACGTTTACGGTTCATACTTTTTTCGCTCAATTTTTAATATTTTAACATTTTGCAAGTTGAGCCCTATTCTGTGAACTACAAAGAATTGGGCTTGACACGAAAAATGTTAAAATATTAAAAATTGAACGAAAAAAGTATGAAACTGTAATCGTCGATAACTACGCTTCTCCGGCTTCCCGTTGACGTTTTTAATAAATATATTTATATATCAGAAGCTCAAAAATAACAGTAAATTTGATTTTAAAATTTCGAGATTAGATGATCAGCCATTTTTACGCCATTTAATGCGAGAAAAAGCGTTTCAACACAAGGGAAAAACTGGTCCATTTTTGGTGCAGTTCCAGATTCGATAGCCATTTTCTATATTATAGTCTGTAAATGAATTCAATCACGATCAGGACTAAAGTAAATTAACTATAAATAAATGGTAAGTTCTTATAGACAAATATATATATAGAGAGAGAGATTATATAAAATCCTTTTTGTAACAAAAAACAATCTTACTTTAAGTATTATATTTAGAATTATAAGGATCTGATTATTTTTATTTTTATGCTTTAAATTTAGATACGCTAATTAATTAAATAAAAACTGCAATGTAAAACTTAACAAATAATAGTTTAAAATAAAAAAAAATGAAAATATTTGTAATCCTATCATTATAGATATTATTCGCAAAAGAATCGATATTAAACTAATTTACATTCTTAAGTCTTAACGATGTAGACATATAAAACTAATTTCATACCTCCATTTAGTATCGCTGTTACAGTAACAAATATCGGGGTATTACTGTAATATTAGTCGTAGCGCACAGGCTCTGCACAACGGCTACCGTAGCGTATGGGTCAAAACGACGTAACCGCGGCGTAAAACGCGTTCGCACGTCACACACCACACGTATAATTACACGTACGGCGCGGGGTTTTCGCAAGAGGGTCAAAACTGACCGGATAACGCGGCTTTGTTAATTCAATTACTACACTGCGACACACACACACACACACACATATGTATACGTGCCCGTGTCATCTTACACGAAATACTGCGAACCTAAAACTTTTCCGCGCTGTAACACATATTCGTTCCGCCGAGTGGCTGCTATTACCATCTCTCTCTCTATCTCTCTCGCTGTCTAATGACACGTTTCGCCTATCGAGCGCTTATTACGACCGTCGCGCGGTGAAAAACGATTTTAACATGCTCGCTCGGGTGGACCACGAGTGCGCAATAATGATTCGCAAAACTGCTTTTGTCAGAAAGAGTAATT